>CM076574.1:528461903-528686465 GCA_034641835.2 Pinus albicaulis | reverse complement strand
ATTTGGATATTTGGAGATGTCTTTGGGATCTATTTTCAAAATGCGTTTTTTTTCCTGTTTGAGGCATGTTTTTAAAATGAATTTCTCGGACACCTAGAGATGATTTTCAAAAAAACAAGAAAGGTTTTTCTTCATCAAGAACTGATATACAGAAACCACCTCCGGTTTTGCAACAACTATCAAATATATGGAGATATGAGATCATTTCTGAGCCCTAAATTTTAGAAAAAACAGCTTTGTTTTTATCAATAATGAACTCGCTGAAGGTGAAAATGTTATTTCTTGACGAGGATAAGAGGTAGTTGGAACCTAATTTTCATTAAAATACTTAATCATATCATCTTACAGACCCAGAAAGTGAAATTTTGAAGAAAAGGGATAATTTTGGGTTTTTTTCAGCAAATTACACAATTTCGTAGCGAAGACCAGGCTTGAAGGCCATATTTCGCTACGAAATCGCTGTAGGTGAATTTTTTCTTAAAACTACAGCTATGGTCAAATTCAAAGTGGGAAATTTTTTAATTTAGCTCATTTTCCCCAAGGAAGACCCTCCAATAGTTAAAAATGTCAAAGGTTATGAAAAATATGGATTTTGGAGTTCACTATGAAATGAGTGCTACGAAATTTTATGTACATGATTGTTTTAGCAGTCAACTTCAAGTTTGATTTATCGCCAAATGAAAAACTATTTTTAAAATATGAAAGAGGTTTTTCTTCAGTACATTCCTTTATAAAAAAACCTCTCTCATTTTCTTCAAATACATCAGGGTTTGGAAATTATGGACTCATATGTGAATCTTATTTTTCAGAATTTTCACTAACCAGATTTATGAAAAGATTGTAAAATTCGACTTGGAGGAGATCGAGCTCAATATCCACGTGGCATAATGACACATAAAAACTCTAGTATACTCAGAAAATTATTTGGTTGAAAGTGATAAAGGTTATTAAATGGATTTGTTGAATTATTTAATGAAAGAAGAGTCCTTTTTGTATTCAAACTCTGCAAAATAGAAATATCCCTAGGAAATCTCCAAGTGATGTAATCATATTTGAAATAGGTCTCTGAGGTGGGAATTCAAAGATAGAAAGGTGGAAAATAATTTGTATGAGTCCTCACTCTATAAATGAGAGAGTTTTAGAGTTAGAAGGGGTTGGAGAATGTTTCTTTAATACCACTATTATTGTAAATCTTGAATATCAGTAATAGAAAGTGACGATGTCTTTTTGCTCAACCTGAGATTATTTGATTGTTGCAATGAGTTTATACCTTATATTTGATTAATATCTTTTCTCAATGTCTTGTTACTCAGAATTCATGCCTTCTTTCTCTGAATTCCTTTTGACATTAACTTTGTTGAATATTTTTTGTTGTTAGTCTTATCTTTTTCCATTGAAACAGTAGAAGCCTCAACTTCCATAAGAAGAATGATTTATCACGGACTCCATATTTTTTTTACACAATACACATATTTTTAAATGCATTTATTGATATTAATTGTTGGAGTAGTTCTCTCTGGTAATGAGAACTATCTTCAATGGTCAAGGAAGATAAAACACACTCTCATTTTCAATGAGTTGTGGAGAGGAGTTTGTGAATGAGAAAATGCACCTGCAAAGCCCAGTTCAGATAAGGAGTTTTCCATTTGGGGAAGTAAGAACAACAAAGACTATGCATTGATTGCAACATATGTAAATGAAGAGGCGAGTCACCATATTTCACCATTTTCAAATTATTTTAAGCCTTAAAGAAGTTGAAGGAATTGTATGGCTCACACTCTAAGCTTGGAGTTGTCCAATCGATGATTAATTTGTTCAGTCTTGAATTGAAAAATGATGACCCTGTTTTCTTAGCATTAGAAGTAAGATCCATTATGCATGATATAAAAACCACTGGTGTTCAAGTAGACATTCCTCTTATATCTTATGTCAAGACACTATATCCAACCTATTCACATTATCATGAGTCATTGCAAGCAAGTGGAAACCTTAAGGAGATTACCTTTGACTCCCTTGAGAAGAAGTTTGTTGAGAGAGAGAAGGATTTTGGGAAGAAGACAACTCCTCAGTCTTCTGAAGAATTTGTGTGTCTTGCACATAGAGAGAAGAATCATGCAAAAGAGTTTTCTAGAGGAAGAAGTGGTCGAATAAGAAGAGGAAAGAGGAATTTTAGAGGCAGGGGGTAGACATTTCCAAGGTGAAAAGTCATATCTTCATTTCATACGTTGCAATAGATATGGACTTGATGCATCCACATGTAAGTTTCCTTGGGACAGAATTGAGCAGGAAAGAAATGAAGGAAAAGGTAAAACCAATGACAAAGGGAAATGTAAAGCACCTGAATCCGCTCACTATGTTATGGTACATTGTAATAATGGAGTAAATGAAGACTTGTCTAATGCTTCACTTGCTTTTTGGAAAGATGATTGGTTGTTTGATTCAGGAGAAACTTGCCACTTTTAGGAGAGATTTTTTTTAATAATTCACTGACAATGGATGGAGCAGTATAATTTGCAGACAAGTCAAAACTCAAGCCATTAGGGGTTCACACCATGAGGCTCAAACTACCTGATCTTCCAGACTTTCTTCTACATGATGTTCTATATCTCCCAGAGTTGAGGAGAAATTGGTTGTCTATGATCCACTTCCGCCAGCAAGGACACTCTATTCATATATTTGACGACAAGGTCGAGGTCAGAAAAAAATCACATCAATCACTTGTCATGAAAGAGATAGAATAAGAAAGACTTCTAAAGATGCAAGGTACCTCTTCTCGTGCACAAAAATTTTCATACAGTTCTCACTCTGATGTAGGTACATTTCCATCAAGTCTTTTATGTCATGCTAGATTTGGACACTAAAACTATGACAACCTTCATTTGTTAAAGAATAATGGTGCTACTGGTTTGCCTACAATTCCTAGGAAAATTAAGAAATGTGATGATTTTATCTTACGAAAGCACAACAAACAATATTTTCATGATTCTCATTCTAGAGAATATAGAAAACTTGAGCTTATTCATTTAGACTTATGTGGTCCAATGTGTGTTCCTTCTTCAAATGGTAATAAATATATGATTACATTTATTGACGACTACACTATAATGTGTTTAGTTTATTTATTGAAAACAAATATGAAGCTTTTGAAACATTCAAAAAATTTCATGAATGGATTGAAAATTATGCATAATCTCCTATTGGCTCTATTCACATTGATAATGGAAAATAATACACTTCAAATGAATTTGAAAACTATCTTTGTCAGCGTGGGATCAAACATCAAACAACTATGCCCTATAATCCTCAATAGACAAGAGTAGTTGAAAGAATGAATAGGAAAATCTTAAATATGGTTCATTCCATGATGTTTTTCAAGAATGTTAAGTTGATGTTTTGGGCTGATGAATTTATATGTGTTGTGTATATAAATAATAGGTGTCCATCTAATGCTATGAAAAAAAGACTCCCTATGAAATGTGGTATGGCCACATTCCTTCTCTGAGGCATCTCAGGGTTTTTGGTTCCACTTGTTATTCCTCGATACCCAACAAACAGAAAAACAAACTTGGTGCAAGGAGTCACAAATGTATCTTCTCGGGGTATTCAAACACCTCCAAAGCATATCGTCTCTATGATGAAGTGAATAAGAATTTTATAATATCTAGAGATGTGATCTTTCTTGAATCTTCCAAGACTGTCATTGTTGTTGAGCGAAAACTTGATCGCTTGGATAGATTCATACATGAAAATTATTTTTAAGAATTTTATAATGAGATTCCACATCTTGAAGGGGGGATTCTTATACTAGATCAATTTGTAGAATCTTCTTCTGAAGCACTCTCTCCTCGGCATGAAGCTCTAGCCATTTATGACGCTTTGAGTGATGTAATTAATAGATTTGGGGGACTAAATATTTATTCATCCCCAACTCAGTAAACTGAGAAGCTTGGTCCATCTTAGAAAGGTCCTCCAAAATGGCTGAAAAAGACACTTGAAAGTGTTTGTCCTTATGAGGTTGGAAATATAGGAACAAGAAGCTCAACCTTACAAATGGAGGTGATGTAGATAATCCTAATTCACCTATTGATATGGATGTTTCTTATGATTGTGAACTGAATTTGTCTACAGATTTTGAACCACCTTCCTTCAAATAAGTTGCTTCTCATGATGAATGGAAAGAAGCAATATAGAAATAATATGATTCTTTGATAAATAATGGCACCTGGAAGCTCATTGATCCTCCATTGGGAACCAAACCAATAGGCTAAAAGTGGGTCTTCAAGAAAAAGTATAAAGCATATGGCTCACTTGACAAGCACACAGTTAGGCTTGTGGCAAAAGGTTTTGCACAGAAGGAAGGGGTCGACTATAAGGAGGCTTTTTCCAACACAATAAAATGGGCTACCATCATGACACTCTTTTCCTTGGTAGCTCAGAACGGTTGGAAAGTGCATCAAATGGATGTTGCTTCCTTGAATGGAGATCTGAAAAATAATGTTTTTGTGTCCCAACCAAAAGGATTTGTTGTCACAGGGTCAAGAACATAAAGTGTGCAATCTTGTAAAATACTTGTATGGCCCCAAGCAAGCACTGCGGGCCTGGTATGAGAAGTTGACTGAGCATCCTGTAAAGCTCAATTTCAAACATTATGATCTTGATGATGTAACTTTGTTTGTCAAGAAAGTTAGAAAAATAGTTGTATATCTTGTGGTGTATGTAGATGATATTTTGATGATAGTGAAAAATGATAACTACATTGTGTCCATAAAGAAAGAACTAAGGAAAGGTTTTGAAATCACATATTTGGGCTATGTTCACTACTATCTTGGTATTGAAGTAACCCAACATCCAAATTTTATATCCCTCTCTCAGAAGAAGTACATTGGAGATCTATTGAACAGGTTTGGCATCACTAAGTGCAATCCTTTGACTACTCCAATGGAACATAACTTAAAGCTCACATCCATTGAAGGAAAATAATTTGATGCAACGAAGTATAGAAAACTTGTAGGAAGTATCAAATACCTTATTACTACTAGACCAGAAATTTCATCTATTTTTGGAATCCTCTCGATTTTTATGCAAAATCCTTGTGAGGGTCATTGGTCTGTTGCAGAAAGAGTTCTAAAGTACTTGAAGGGAACTCAAGACTTTGGACTCAAGTATACACAGGTGGGTTACTTCAGCTTGATTGTTTACTCTAATTCAAATTTAGATGGAGATAAATAAATTGGAGTATCTACTTTAGGTTATGTTATGAGTCTTGGATCCAAACTTGTCTCTAAAAGGTCACACAAACAATTAGTTCCAACAGATTCCAGAACTGAGGTAGAATATGTGGCAATCGCTGAAGCAACGAAGGAAATTGTGTGGCTCGGGAAAACTATGGAAGGTTTGTAGGAGAAACACTTGCATTCAACTCCTCTTTTTATTGATAACACTTCTGCAACAAATTTGGCCAAGAACCCAAAGTTCCATGATCAAACGAAGCACATCAATACAAAATACCATTTGGTTTGACATCACATTGATGCCAAAACAATCCACCTATGACATTGTTACAATAATGAGTAGATTGCAGACATCTTCACCAAAGCCCTTGGAAGGGAAAACTTTGAAATATTCAGAATGATTCTTGGACTCACCAACATCCCTTCATATTAAGGGGGGGAATGTTGACACCTAATATTTGGGATTAGGAAATCCATGTACATATTGTAAATAGAAAAAATAATAGAAGCTGGAAGATGAAGAGACATTGGGATATGAAACCCAATAATCTCCATCTCCTTGTATATATTCATATTATCTCTTAATGCAAACACAAAAAATTAATTCGAAGTTACTCTTGGCTTGAAAACTTACAACCATTCGTTGATGAATTAAAGGAATTATGGGAAGGGATACATGTGTACGATATATAAATACCCATCAACATAGAGGAATTTTACGTTGTATGGAAAATGTGCTTACACCATACATGATTATCCAGGCTTAGGATTTTTTTCTGGTAAATTACATTTTTATTGATTTGATTATATACGTAACAATATTGTTTTTCATATTAATTTATTTCGATGTAATTATTCTGATACTGATGGCCCCTCACATGCTAATGTGTATACAATAATTTTAGAGGTCTTGTAACAATAAGATATCATGGATCATGTAAATATTGTGGACCTTCTGTGAAGGCTAGGTGGTTCGACCACCTACGAAAGTGGGTGTATGATTGCTCCAGTGTATTCCTCCCAGAAGAACACCCTTACAAAAGAGGAACATCTGCTTTCAATGGTAAACCAGAGAGAACCCAAAGGCCTGCAATAATGACACTAGTTGAATGGATTAGAGCATATGAGAGAGAGAAGGAGAAGGAGTTTTCAGAAATGTTCGATTCAAATGGAGAGTATATGTTCGATGATCCAAATTTATTTGAAATCTATGTTGAGAAATTTACCATGGGGATGAAACGAAAATTTGTCTTTTATGAACTCCCATATTGGGAGCATCTTAAGATTGCCCACTTAATAGATCCCATGCATATATTTTAAAATGTTTCATCTTCTTTATGGAGGAAAATATCATCGAAAGAAAGTGACACATTGGCTGTAAGGAGGGACCTTATTTCTTCAGAAACTAAAAAGAAATGTTGGCCAAGACAAGAAAATAGAGGAGAGGCTAGTCCCTCTTGGTCTTTCAAAGAAGGTGATGTCCCATGGATTTTAAAGAAATATGATTCTTTCATTCCCAAAGGAAGTTATAATGAGTGTGAGGGTGCCTTCTTTATATGGGTCTTCACTACGACACTGATTCACTGTGGAAGACCATTTTTCGGGGTTGAAATCACATGACCATTTGAACCTTCTAAGAGTACGTATGTCAAAAACATGATTTTTTTATTTTTATGCAATGCGATATTTTATAATTAATTTTTATATAATGTACTATTTACTGTGCAATGTCATCATCCTTTTCTCGTGCATGGGTGTGTGAACCATGACTTCCCCCAAGACCTATGACGTGCCATATCTAAATTATTTGCATTTATACATTGGGTCACATCAAAGGATATTTATATGGATATAATTCCACAGTGGCGTCAAGATATAGATGAGATTTTTTGTATGTTTGAGAAGGAACTACTGACAAGGTTCATGGACATGCGGGTTCATCTTCTAATTCACCAAGTAGATGAGGTTGAATTAGTTGGGCTAGTTTCTTGCCATAGGATGTTCTTCTTAGAGAGGTACATGAATAAATTGAAAGTTTTTCTCTGACAAAGGGAAAAAAATGAGGGGTTTATGGAAAAGGGGTATATATCGTATGAGTCTCTCTATTATGCCACTGAGTACATCAAGCAGATCGACAACACACTAAGTGCAGTATTTTTGGGAAGAATAAAGGGATGAAGATAAAATAGAAGGGGAAATTTTCGAAATGAATGGAAAGAGGCAGATGATAAGAGTAAGTGGCTTGTCAGTTGCCAAATTTCTACACAGTAAATATTCATACTAAACTTCATATTAATGCATATGGAAGTGACACTATGGAAGTGACACAATAGTGGGTCGCATTGTACGAGCAGAAGAGGAGGAAATGATGCAGTGACAAGAAATAATTCAAACGATTGAATGGTAGAAATGTTCCTTATCCTGATCATTTAAAAGAAAATGTGCCAATGGCATGTGCTAACAGTTGGGTTGTTGATCAAGTCAGAGAGAAACACAGTGCATATGGTCATTACTCGTGTGATTAAGAGGATGTGCTAAACATAGGGATTGGGTGCAACAAATTAGTAATAATATCTTTATGTACATATTTAACTTCATACTACACCTTTGAATTGTAACATCTATATATACTTTATATTTTTAATTATGTTCGGGTTATTAGAAACATGACGCTGCGATTTTTTCACTTTTTTATAGGTGCAATTGTTCCCATCTATGTGGGAATATTAACATCATTTTCACACAAGGATGCAAATGATGGATTCATGACACAATACTATAGAGTGGAAGTCAAGTTTGGCCAATCTATTAACTCTATTGATTGCAATGAAAACCTAATGTAGAGGACATTATGTTATGTTGGAAAGATACAAGAGATCATTAAATTGGAATTCTCTTTGTTCCAATATTTTATTTTTAGGTGCAAGTGGTGAGACACCTTTGATCAAAAGAATGTAAAGGAAGATCGTGAGAGTGGGATGATATCTATCAACTTTAGAAATATGTGGTGTTATCACACATAAATTTTTAATTTTTGATTAGGGTCACTCACCTAGGTTTCATTTTGTCTCATAAGGTTGGTCCATGAAATTGATAAAAAAATCATGAAATAAATCTTTATCCTAAGTCCAAAACACTTCATTAGTCATGTCATCTCAGTCATATCTATCAAATCCACCTTAGGTTCACATGCATTGGTTTAAAATTCATTTTTTAGCCACATATATGATTTTTCACAATTCTATAGCGAATCCTATGCAAAATAGGCAGATTTCGCTACGAAATCCCCTAACTATTTCATAGCGAATCTGAGGATTTCTCTGTTTTTTGACTTTTTGAGCAATCAACTTCAAGAGAAGTTTATAGGAAAGTAGATGAGAATTATAAGAAACTGAGAGCGCTTATTTTCAAGCACAGATAAAATAAAATTAACCTCTTTCATGTTTCCTAAAGGTGCTACAAATTGGAATATTTGGAGATGTCTTTGGGATCTATTTTCAGAATGTGTTTTTTTCCTATTTGAGACATGTTTTTAAAATGATGTTCCCGGACACGTGGAGATGTTTTTTAAAAACCCAAGAGAGGTTTTTCTTCACCAAGAACTAATATAAAAAAGGCTTCCAGTTTTGCAACAATTGTCAAGGATCTGGAGATATAAGATCATTTTTGAGCCCTAAATTTCAGAAAAAACAACTCTGTTTTTATTAATAGAGGAACTTGCTGAAGGTGAAAATGATGTTTCTTGAGGAGGATAAGAGGTAGTTTGAGCCTAATTTTCCTTAAAATACTTCATCATATCATCTTACAGACCCGGAAAGTGAAATTTTAAAGAAAAGGGAGGATTTTGGTTTTTTTCAGCAAATTATGCAATCTCGTAGCGAAGCCCAGGCTTGAAGGCCAGATTTCTCTACGAAATCGTTGTAGGTGACATTTTGCTTAAAATCATAGCTAGGGTAAAAATCGAAGTGGGAAATTTTTTTTATTTAGCTCATTATCCCCAAGGAAGACCCTCCAACAGTAAAAAATGTCAAAGGTTATGCAAAAGATGGATTTTGGAGTTCGCTACGAAATGAGCGCTACGAAATTTTATGTACATGACTATTTTAGGAATAAAATTCAAGTATTATTTATGACCAAATGAAAAAGGATTTTGGAAATATGAAAGATTTTTTTCTTCAATACAGGCCGATCTACAAAAACCTCTCTCAGTTTTTGTAAATCCATCAAGGTTTGGAAATTATGCACTCATCTTGGAATCCTATTTTTTCAGAATTTTCATTAACTAGATTTATGAAAAAAATGTAAAATTCGACTTGGATGAGATCCAACTCAACATCCACGTGGCATAATGACACATCAGCACTCCAGTACACTCAGAAAATTAGTTGGTTGAATTTGATAAGGGTTATTAATTGGATTTGTTGAATTATTTAATGAAAGAAGAGTCCTTTTTGTATTAAAACTCTGCAAAACATAAATATCCCTAGGAAGTCTCCAAGTGATGTAATCATATTTGAAATAGGTCTCTAAGGTAGGAATTCAAAGCTAGAAAGTTGGAAAATCATTTGTATGAGTCCTCACTCTATAAATTAGAGATTTTTAGAGTTAGAAGGGGTTGGATAATGTTTCTTTGATACCACTATTATTTTAAATCTTGAATATCAATAATAGACAATGATGATGTTTTTCTGCTCAACCTAAGATTCTTTGACTATTGCAATGAGTTTATACCTTATCTTTGCTTAATATATTTTCTCAATGTCTTGATTTTAAATTACTTATAATTCATGCCCTCATGCTCTGACTTCCTTTTGACATTAAGTTTATTGAATAGTTTTTGTTGTTAGTCTTATCTTTTTCCATTGAAACATTAGAAGCCTCAACTTCCACAAGAAAAATGATTTATCACTGACTCCATACTGACTCCATGAGCCCAATGGTAGTGAAATTTATCCCATTTTTCACCTACAATCAAATGCACTAAGACACTCACAGAGTTAGCCATCAGCTTTAAGACCTAATTTAGAAAATCATTAGATAAATTGAGAGATCCCTCTCAGGATGAAGAGGCTAATCCTCAGTCAAAATTTGGTTTGAAAGAGTTACTCTAAGTTGTCTGGTGGAGCATCCCATCAGTGAAAATTTAGAGATAACATGTGGCATGAAGCTAGGGAGCCTTATGTTTTCTCAAAATACTACTACTAGGTGTTTTTTTACTCGAATGTGTTGGATAGGGATTGGTGGTTCACATTAATACACAACCCTAGATCAAAACATATTTTTGAGAACAACAATGTCATCATGCCAAGTGAGGAAGATAATCAGGGTGATGACAACAAAGAGTGATATGTACTTGCGTTATTTCATCATTTATACTATTGTTGTGTGTTTTTGTTTTCTTTATTTTGATAATTATATTGTTTTTTTATTTGTCTTGTTGGCATTTTATATAATTGGTACTATTCACAAACTTTTTTACACATTTTATTGTAGTGAAAACATTTCTACACTTAAAACTAAGTATTTCCAATTGTGTACAATACACTACAAGAAAAAAGGACATTGGTGAGGGGAAAAAATGGTCACCATAAGCTCATTGATGAGGGTCAAAAGAGCCTTCGTCCTCAAAAATTGAATGTCACCAAAGGTGGCATCGCCGAAAGTATAGGTGTTATGGTGACATTCAAGGTCCGTCACCAATAATTATTTACAGTGATAGACAGTGATCGTCAACATTTCATATGAGCAATGGTGATGGACAATAGCCTCCGCCACCAAAAAATTGAACATCACCAAAGGTGGCGTCGCCGAAAGTATGTGTTGTGGTGACATTCAAGGTCTGTCATGAATATTGATTATAATGACGGATAGTGATCGTCACCATTTCATATGAACAACGATGTTTTTTGTGATGGACCTTTCATGGTCGTCACTATTGGTGCATATATATGGCGACGTTCATTGACCGTCACCATAAACTCATTGGTGACATCAAGGTTCGTCATGAATAATGACTATAATGACAAACAATGACCCTCACCATTTCATATCAACAACAAAGATTTATGGTGACGGAACTTTAATGGTCGTCACTATTGATGTGTATATATGGTGGCATTCGTTGACCGTCACCATTTCATATTTTGGTGAGGGTCAAAAAATGTCACCAGATGCTTATTGGTGATGGTCAAAAGAGCATCTGTCACCGAAAACTGATCGTTGTCATTCCCTATGAATATCAGGGCACGATGGAATCAAACCACCAACCTCTTGCTTGTAAAGTAGGTGCTCTTCCATTGAGATAGCACCCTTTAAAGAGTTAGACTTTAAACTAGCAATTGCACCTAAAGGTGCAAAGATACACCAAAGGAATAGAAAATCTAGGAAGATCAAAAGTTGCTAGAAATAATATGTTCAATATACATAATAAAAAGACAATAAGAATAAATTTTGATATAATCTAACAAATCATGTACTACGTAGGAGAATAAATGGAAAGCACAACTAGAAATTTGAATCACAACATAACAATATAAAAGAACATGCAACAAGAAAGGAACAACTCTAGAGTTTGAGAAATATGAACAATCATGTTCTTATATATTGATATAGATAACGAAATAGAAATCTAGATTTATGAAATTCAAGTATCATACAAGAATGTCTTGAACAAATATCAATATGTAAAATAGTATTTTTTTCATTTGGATTTACCTTGCAGAACCTCAGGAAAAAATTTCCACAGAAACAACCAATAAACATAACAACATGAACCTCAGGAGAAATTGTGCAAGGGATAAAATATGAAGGTAAAGCACTAGAGAAGTATTCAAAGCAAATGATGAAAATTTTATCTAGAAAGAACTGAGAACCCTCTCAAGTAAACCAAACATTTATCATCGTGACTAGTACACTTGCAAAAAGATATCAGAATAAATTATGAATTATTCCACCAAAAAACAGTGAATTTTTCCACTAAAATACAGTTTCAAATTAATCACTAGCATGAAGCTAACTTCTCTGCAAAAATAGGGAAGTTTCAAGACAATGTATAATAGCTTGCATGGAAATCGTGTTGATAAAACCTTCCAAGGAATAAGACCACAACAATCAACAAGAGTGCCATCATACTTAATACTATCAAAGAGTGGTCAATAGAAAAAGTGAATTGACAGACCTTCATAACTTGCATTGGTTCCTTATCCTTCATCCAACCCTAAAATTTTAGACCAAGGTTAACATTTTGAAGGAAAATTAAGAAAAGTCACATGATCTTGTGAAATAAGATTTTTATCACTACCATTAACTATAATGCAACAATTTTGCACAAACAAAGCATCCTTGTCTAAAGTGAAGTAGTAAGTGATGATTAAGACTAATTGTGGGCTTAGAATTGTTTTTCCATTTTTTTTTAATTGTTAGAATTACCGT
This sequence comes from Pinus albicaulis, assembly GCA_034641835.2. NCBI lineage: Eukaryota > Viridiplantae > Streptophyta > Pinopsida > Pinales > Pinaceae > Pinus > Pinus albicaulis. Next base: position 528,673,803 of record CM076574.1, on the reverse strand, counting down.
ACTTAGTAGCAGAAGCATTCCCACTATTAGCCATCAATAAAATTTTATCATAACTGATGATGGCTAAAACAGGTCTTTAGTCTTCAAGAAACAAATTTCATGCAAAATATGTGACTTCTTGAAGCCTCTCTATGTTCTTTATCCTCAAAAGATCCATTCCATTGATAAATCTTCATTCAAAGACCCTCAAAAAAGTCCTGCTATTACAAAAAGACTATTCTCAGACCTTTTCTCCATCACTTCCACCCACTATTTCATCCATTTTTCTTATCCTAACTTATTCATCTTATTCCCCTAAAAAATCCACTTTCCTCCCTCATTTACCCTCATTTTTCTTATAAAACCCCTTTAAACCTATAAAAACCCCTTTTTATGGGTTAAAACATCCCTATTTCACCTATCGGAACTCTCAAAAAGGCCCAAAAAACCCACTTTAGGCCTTATTTCGCTCTTTTATATTAAAACCGGCCTTAGGCCCCTTAGGGCATAAGCCCTTCGCCCCTACTTCTCATAGGACCCGGTCCTGCGACCAGGTCTCAAGCCCCCATCACCATTGCGCATCGACGTTCCCAATTCCTCTTTCCCTCACCTTTTTTCCGCTAATGACCGATTGGCCGATGATATCATGACCATCCATCTCCCCAAAGATCAGAAGGCCATCGCTCCTTTGCGCTCCATTGCATCACTCCTTCTCCATCGCATCGAGCCTCACCCTTTTCTGTTTTGCTTTCCTTTTCTCCGTCGATGCGATCCCTCGATTTTATCTCCACCGTCGATTTCCACCTGATCGGACGGTCCACGCTCATCAGCCTTCTCCTTTTCCCTTGTCCCCCGACCCTATTTCATCGCTGATATGTGAAGCCCCAATCTAATCCTAGCCGTTGATCTTTTCTGATCCAACGGTCCATATTTCATCGCAACGTCGCCTTTTCCCCTAACCCCTCATCTATCTCTGCTTCTCCGATTTCATCTCCACCATCCAATTAAAACCTAGATCTACGGAGAAAAATCACTACGGGGGCACACCCCGAGCTTTTCCTCCATACCCCTAGTCCCCCCGCAATAGATCTCAACCGTAGATCTGATAAAGATCTAATGGCTATCGTGCACTCCTACTAAACGCCAAAATAGTAGATTTCATCTGCTGGGTCCCACCGCTCTTCCTCCGTTGTTGATCTAACTCTCCCTAGATCGGACGGCTTGCGCTCTTTTGCATCGCCATCCTCCCTCCCATCTATCCCCTACCAAGTCATTTCCGCGATTGAATCTCCGCCGTTGATCCTCAAGATCGGACAGCTCTCGCTCCATTGTGTCTTCATTTTTTCCCAACCCCCCATCCACCATTCTAAATCTATGCTTTGATCTAGACTGTCCATTCCTTCAAATCTAACGGCCCCCATCAAACCCCGCCATATAATCCCGCCGATCCCACCTGACTGCGCTGGGATTTTTTATCATGTTTCTTCCAATCTCCACCGTTGATCTCCCCAGATCCAACGGTCAGCATTCATTTCGCGTTCCATTTCACCAAACCTTCTCAACGTGCTATTTTCACGCAAAGCAGGCGGTTTTTTCAAAGCCACATGTCGAGCGATAACCCGTATCGCGTTCATTTAGAACCAAACCACCAACTAACTTAACCCCACGCGAAAACCACTCGTGGTTTTTTGCAAAACTGCCTATCCATATTTTCGTGCCACAAGTATATTTAAACCCCGTTTCTTATGGTTTTAAACATGGAATATCCTTCTGCATGCTCCCTTACCTTTGTACTGCCTTTTCGCCCTCCGTCGAGCCCTTTGAAGAAGTTAAACCACAAAAATGCAGGACTTATTAATAGTTTGATGTTTGTTGCAGGTTTAATGGTGGTTTTGTAGCATAGAAGCCATCCCACAGTCACTAAAGGTGACAGAGGCAGAGGATGACAATCCCAGGCCTAATCAATACTGAGAGAGGGACTCGAAGGATTAATTCTAAGCTCAGATCGATGTGTCATGACCATCGATGCCTTTATGAAACCTTCCAATGCGCCGAAGCCACCTATACACCAACAAAGCATAAGAAACACCAAGACAATGAAGAGTATCAGAGATTAAAGTTAAAATATTAAAGAAAAATTTTGAAGATCAAAAGCTTAATCTACAGTTTAAAGGATAAAGACGTAGTAAAAAGCCCGAAAGATGATAAGAGGAGGCCTAAAGCTATATCAAAGGCCTAATCAGTGTTTAAAGTATCAAAGACAGACAGATCAACCAAAATAATGCTTCAAATTCCAAATCATTGAAGCCTTTACTTCTCTAAAGATCAAAATGACACCTACTAGTTTGTTTTGCCTCAAAAGCATACAAAGTTAATGCACAGTCAGAGATATTTTTCAAAGAGAGCTCAGAATTAATTGCCAGCCTACCAAATGCCTCAAAAGTCAACAAAAGTGATTGAAGTTGATGAAAATTAATGTAAAAATCAATTATCAGAGTTAAGACATTAGATATCTTCTCCATTAGGCCTCCCAAAGGTCGAGAAGCATTTACTCTATATTAATTGAATAATTAGATCTTCCTTTCACTCCACCTCCTCATTTTTCTATAAATATCATAAGAGGAGCCCATTGTAAATGTTGGTTGAATACTCATTGAATGTAAATAGTTGTTGAGGCTGTTGAAGCTCTGTTAGTAATTGAAGAAAGATAGGTTGAGAAGAGAATTTTGAAGCTGTAAAGACCTACTAGACTTGAAGATTGTAACTGGTTTGAACATCAACTATACAAGCTGATTTATGGGATCCTGGTCTATGTCAATGGTGATGTTTTTCTTACTGTAGATTAGGATTTACTTCTAAAAGTACCCTAATCTCACTGATAAGCTTTATCTTTATGTTTTCTTCTAATTGTGTTTTGAGGATAATTCAATAGAGTATAACCAGTGAAGTGTTGGTGAGCCCATGTTTCTTGAGTAAAACTTGAGATATTGTCTTTGAAAGTTCTTGAAAATTCTGCTAAGTAAATTTGAACTAGAGAAGTCTATGGTTTAGCCCCTTTGTTAGCCCCCCTAGGAGATTCTTGACAAGCAAGGCTTGGGGGTTAGATTGCTGGAGCCTCAAGGAATGCCTTTCCCCACTGAAAATTCATCCTCCCTTGGAGTCTCTTTGTGCTGTGCCCAATTCTAATCCTTGCTGCTGACCCATTGCTCAGAGAGGCCTATTATTCCCTCTTTTACCCCCATATCCTTGCAAAATTCCCCATCTCAGCCCTTGTGCTCCCCTTGCCAAAGTTTCCCTTTAATCCCTCCATTATCCCCTTAAATTCCCCCTAAATCCTATCTAAACCCCACCGTCACCTTTTATTTCCCCAAATTTCCACTCCACCCATAAATCATTACCTCCTTCGGGCCTGAAAATGCATTAAAATTGAAACAAAATGATGAATTTCACTATATCAGGCCTTAGCCCCCTTCTGCGTTAGCCCCGCACCCTTTCTTCCATGTGATCCCGTGTCGAAACCATCCACGAAGTCCAAAAGGCGTTTAGCACAAAGTCTCATTGGGCGCAGTCCTAGCCATTGATCTCACCAAACGAACGGCGATCGCCACCCCCGCAGCAAATACCATTGAACCCATTCATTACCGGTGATCTCATCTGAACCGTCCATCGCCCGAGAGATCAACGGCGCGAAGCTTTCCTTCCCATGTGGTCCCTGCCAGCGCGTTCGCTCGAAAACCGCCAGTATATTCCGCACCGCTTATGCGCAGTGGGCGGTATTCATCCAAAACCCAGCAAATCCATACAACGCGTGCCACCTGTCCCTTGTACGATTCCAAAACCACTTTCCCCCCGCGCATTAATTCCCGGCTCTGGACGCTCAGCGGAATTGTTAAGAACCGTTAGATCTAGAGGAACTCATCTAACGGCTGTCGTTCATCGAACCTGCGCACTACTTAACGCCTGATCATCATACCTACTGGCCCACCGTCTGTTGTTCTCAACCGTCGATCTCCACCCCGATTGACGGTCCAGATTTGTTTATCCTCTGTTGACCGTTCCTCGTCGCCACGTCACCTCCACGTGCACGCCTCGTACATTTCCTGTTTCCATCACCATATCATTGGTTTTTTCATGTTTTTTTAAGGTTTCCATTCGTTATTATGTGTTTCTACTCTGTGTTTCACCATTTCCCCACCAGAGCAATTTTCATCGTTTCCACTGCAAATTCTTCCCTCCATTTCATCGTCAGCATATCCATGCTCGTCGCCCTCATCGCCTTCATCATCCCTGTCCATGGTTTTTCTCACAGGTTTGTTGTTTTGCAGGGTTTCTAAAGGTAGAAGACTGCCATGATTCTACATGGCAAGATGTGCGAACAAAATTAAATCCGAGAGCTGGTACTACCGTGGGATAGTCAAAGAAAGCGGCTGGCAGGATTCGCATTAAGGGAAAGGTAGATTTCAAACACTGGAAACCTTTCAACGCCATTAAAACTCGAGCTACCCTGTCAGAAGCAAAATGGAGCGGCAGAGTGTTTCAGTACAGAGCAAAAGAAAGATTAAGGCGAGCTAATGACGATCTTGAGCCTTTACTCAGAGGTTTAGAAGGCAAAGCAGCAGTTTGAAGACCTCGAGGATCGATCCAAAAGGTCCTGAGCACAGTAGCAGGTACCATCTGGGTTTATTTATCAGCAGAATGCTTTTCTCCATCATGTACCGGGTACACATACAGCTCTTATTATGCAGAATGTCCCTGAAAGAATTTCCGCCCTAACTACAGTTTAGAAACAGTCAGACATTTATGAAGCAAACCTCTCAGCAGTTGTGCACCATTTGTTTATTCCCCACAAGTACAACAAGGTATGGCCACCAGAGTGCATCAAATTCATATATAGAACAAAGGTAAATCTAAAGGAGATCATCCCTGTATAAAGAGGTGACAAAAATTAAATACTCGAGCATTCAAACAGAATGGGTCTCGGCCCTACATTCATTTGTGTATTTAATGTTACATTTAATTTTCACCTGCCCCCTCAATCGATCTCTTGTGTCTCTTCTGCTATAAAGCACAGAAGGAAACTATTGTAATGGTTGTTGATGAGATATCAGTGAAACACAAGTATTTTCCTTTTGAGACAAGTTCTCTGTGTAATGTTGTTAGATAGGTTGAGATTAGATGTATTCAGACTGAATGTTCAAGCTATGGGCTATGATGTACCTGATTGGTGTTATTTTTAATATGACAAGCATGTTTCTTTGGATCATGATCTAAAGCAGCTGGTGATGTTTTCCTTTCTCTGTATTTGTGATTGACTTGCTTTCATTTCATTACGTTTCTTCAGGCTCGCATCAAAAGTTTGGCATAAGATTTACCCTTGATAGGTACCTTATGTTGCTGCTCTCCCAAATTTTATGTTTTCTGCTTATATGTGTATCTGAATGTTGATTTCAATTGATTTAACCAGTGTAGTGGATGGTATTGCCTACTCTCTGATGTATGAATTAATGAAGTCTATATTTAGATGTTCTTGTTAAGATTTATTTGGGTGTGTTGAGAACACTGGGAGGTCTAGAATCTCGTATCTGCCTCGCCAGGACCTTTCCACCTTAATTAGGCCTTTCCAAGATCCCTTGTATTGCCTTTAATTATGTCCAAGCAGGCCTGGAGTTAAATGACCTCTGGCCCGATCTATAGACAGGGTTGGTTGGCCCTCCCCCTTTCATTTTTCATCCTTAATGTCCCCTTCCAAGTATCATCTTTAAGATCCAAATGCTCTAGATGACTAGCCCAACTGAAAGCTTGCACATTGAACACGAGTAAATCCTTTCTTGACTCCATAGCCCAATGGCTTTGATGTTCTCTGGGTTATCTACCTTTGCCTAATTTTCCCCTTTGCCCTCCCTAGCCTTATATTGGATCTTCTTTTCCTGATTCCCAATAACCAAACACAAACAATCAAACAAACAACCCTGAGCCATATAACTAGCCTAAAACCTTAACATTTGAGCCTCAAAGACATACACTTTGATTCATATAGAGAGATCCCTCTCTGGACCTAGGAGGGCTAGATCCTAAGGTCTAAAAGTGGTTCTATGTTGTCTCATCTTTTGGTCTTGTCAACCTGGCCAAAACATGGGAACCCCAACATAATGGCGACTCCACTAGGGAAAAAATCTGAGTGCATTTCACCTTAAACAATCCTAGAAACTCAGAAAATTAGGACTCTGGTTAGGTTGACAGTAAGTCACTCCTTTCTTGAATCAGCCTCCATTATTAAATATCCTCCACACTTTTAGACAGAGCCTGGAAAGGGCCAGGTAGCCTCCAGATCTCATCCTCTTTTTAGAGGTGACATATCTGGTAAACGCCCTCCCAGTCAATCTCTGGTTGGAGCTTGCTGTTTTAGAGGAGATTCCTGAAAGGTGATAGTGCCTGAACACTGTGGTGGACAGTGTACCCCTTAGAAACATCCTAAACCCTCCACCTGGCGACTCCATTTGTTCCTCAACGAAAAGACTCCGCTGGTGATCAGTAGACCTGCTGATTATCTTGGTTTCACAAAAGACTCCACTGGGAGACCAGCCCATGAGACAGCATCAACCACAGTAGAAGTAACAAATAGGGTTAAGCTACTTGGCTAGGAAACATCATTCTAGCTTTCAGAACCATTCACACAAGAGCTTATCCCAACCCTGATCCACCCGAAATAGTTGAGAATCCAGAGAGTATCCTCAAGGGAGCTCCTACACCTAAAAGACCAACTATTTCCAGTCGCATTCATAGAGCTAACTCTGCACCTGAAGACCTAACAGCTCTATCACATTACCTCCCTGACCTAGGCACACCTAACAGATTACCTAGAACCAGGTCAGTCAGTCATCTAGACCAGCTAGACCCCGAGCCTCTTAGTACACCATCTCATAGTGGTCGAAACACTGGGGACAGTGAAACCCCTCCATCTACACCACCGAATATCCACTTCATTCAAAGCTTGGGGCTCTCCCACCCTAGATCTGCTCAACAAACTTCTGTTGGTCCTAACATCCCTATCATCCAAATACCAGCTGCTCAAGCCAACCCTATACCTCATCAGAACATTATCATGGCAGCTTGGCATGCGCCTTTGCTCTTACCCCAACCCCTGTTACCCTTGCCCAATGATTATCAGTAAAAAATCCCACACTTCACTGCCAAAGAATCCATTACATCTCAGCAACATGTAGATAAGATGGAGGATTCTTTTGATTATATGGAAATTGATGATGAAACAATCAAAATGAGAATTTTTGCCCAAAGCTTAGGGGGTGAGGTGAAGAAATGGTTTAAGAGTTTACCTCCTGGCAGTATTCAAGATCTCCCTGCATTATACCAGACCTTCATAAACAAATGGGAGGTTAGGGAAAACCCTCGCCAGCTCCTGGAAGAATACATGTCCCTTAAGAGGAACGTAGGAGAGAGTGTTCACGATTACACCACTAGATTCAACAGCATTTACAATGCCCTCCCTCCACACATGAAACCTCCTCAAGGTATGGCCCTGGCTAAGTATCCTAATGGATTTTATGCAGACATGGCCTACGAGCTTAGGGATAAAGAGTACACCACCCTGGAATACATGCAAAAAGGAGCCATAACCATAGAAGCAAACTTAATGGAAAAAAGGGCAAGACTAAAATCTGAAAAAAGGGTAACATATAGGGATGACAATGTAGCTTCCACATCTGATCCCAAATATGACAGACTGTCTAAAAATGTGGAAGAACTGCAACAAATGATAAAGAGGATGGTTGTCCAAAACAGAAACCAGAACTAGAACCAAAACATTAGAAGAAACAATGATGCTCCCAACAGACAAAGAGAGTCAGATCAACAAATTATTCCCCCATTTCAAGAAAAATTTTTAGATGAAGACGAGGGAATCATTGAAGAGTCTGAAGGGAATACAATAAACATGTTTGAAGCAGAGGAATCAGTTCTTAACTGTGATTCAGAAGAATATCAGCCCTCACCTTCATATTGGGATGAGGAATGGTTAGAAACTGAGGATTACAGATTAGGATTTGAAAATGCCATGATGCAGGTCAAAGAACAATATGAACTTAGGAGCAAAAAGAACCAAGAAAATCTAAAAAAAAAGACTCCTGAGGTAACCATCAAGAAAAGACCTGATAAAATTTCCAAAGCAACCCCTGTAAATAGCAAATCAGCAGCTGAAAGTTTTGGTAAACATAAGGAGAAAGACAACCAAGACACTGAAAAACAAAGCTAACCAACCAGCAGTACTAGCACTTTAGTTAGTACTCCTGATACAATTGTTCCCAACCCTGTACATAGCGAGAAAACACCAATTGATTCAGCCGTTAAGACAACAGAAAATAAAATAGAGTTAAACACCCCAAAGGTACAGTCCACTTTCAATTTAGAGAGTGAGATTGCCAAAATCAAAATCTCTGTACCGCTATCTGAGCTGGCCACTCAGAATGTATATAAAGGCCAAATTTTGAAAGCATTGAATCTAGGGGAAAACAACGATACTGTAAATTTGAATGATGATCAACCTGCCCTACTGTTTGGTCCAAAGATTGAGGGAAAATTTCAGTAAGGGGTAGTTCCACCTTTTTATATCAGTCTCAACATTCATGACAAGATACTCCACAATGCCATGCATGATTCTGGAGCATCACACAACTTAATGCCTAAGGTAGTCATGGAGAGGCTAGGCCTAGAGATAACCCGACCCTAAAAAGACTTATACTCATTTGACTCTAGTAGAGTAAAATGCCTAGGACTGATCAAAGATTTATGTGTGAGTTTGACCTAGATTCCTGCCAAATGTATGGTCATGGATGTGGTGGTGGCAGATGTGCCACCTAAGTATGGCATGTTACTATCCAGATCATGGGGAGCCAAACTACAAGGAACAATGCAGATGGATGGCTCTTATGTCACTATCCCTATATTTGGCCAACTTAGAAGACTGTATAGAGAGTCTCAGATGAAATTCCTAGTCAGTAGTCCCGAAAAGCTTGAAAATTCACCATTGTACTCTGTGCACACTGACCTGGATTCTTTCATCCTTTATAATGACCGCTCCTTGGGGGAGTCAGAATCTGGAAACATGGGTACAAACATAGAGGCTGAAAGCACAGACCTGAACATAATGGCTACCCTGGAAGAAATTGAAGAAGAAAACAATAGTGAAACCTGTAGAATATGCGGTGGGAGCCTAACTCAGAATGAGCCAGGAACACAATGCAGCCAGCCCATTAGTCATACCCTTCAAACTGATGTACCACATGAAGGACAAGACAACCCACTACCTAGTGCAGACTCCCCAACGCAACATAATGGCGAACCCCTGTGGGAAATGAACTTTGATGGGTCTTGTACTAGGCAAAACGTTGGAGCAGGGGTGTGGCTACATAACACAGAAAATGACCATGCAGAGAGCCATGCTATGAATCTGTGTTTCAAATGCACGAATAATATTGCAGAGTATGAGGCTCTCATCCTGGGTCTGAATTTATTGAGGAAATTAGGAGCCCGTAGGATAGCTGTGAGAGGAGACTCTGAGTTACTTATCAAACAGGTGAATGGTGAGTATTCAACAAAACACCCCAGGCTTAGGGCATACAGGAATGACACTCTGGATTTACTGAAAACGTTTGTTGAATATGAATTAGCGTTCGTTCCTAGGGGTCAAAAGGCAATTGCAAATGGATTAGCTTGTCTAGCTAGCTCATATCCTAAGACCCCAGTTGACCAATAGATTATCATTCAGACCAAATTCAGGCCTGCAGTGCCAAACAATGAAAAATATTGGCAGGTCTTTCAAGGAGACAAACAGATCGAAGATTTCCTGGTTGGCAGGAATGAGTTTGAATTTTCTGATTTAGACTCGATTTCTGATGATAGCTGCCCAAGCGAGGATCCCCCATATGAACAAGAAATACCCTGTAACATAGAAATAAACACCTTTTCCGAGGAAACTGGAAACACAACCGAAAAAATGTGAGAACGCAGAAGATAAGGAAATAGAGGTGTTGCTGGCCAAAGATAAGAACATACCCAAAGGCCGGCACCCCTAGAGGACCTTTTTTACTTTGATGACGTAGCAAAAAATCCCACTATAGAACATGCAGAATCAAATGTAGAAGAATACAACATAGGCACTGAAGATAAGCCCAAAATGATAAAATTGGCTAAGTCTATACCTGCATACATGAAGGAGAAGTACGTTGACCTGTTTAAGGAATTCATTGATGTGTTTGCATGGAGTTATGAAGACTTAAAGGCCTATGACACCAATATCATACAACATAAGATACCACTAAAGGAAAATCAGAAGCCTTTCAGACAAAAACTTCGAAGGATCAATCCAAAACAATTGCCTACAGTGGAAAAAGAAATTAAAAAGATGTATGAAGCAGGCATAATAGTCCCTGTAAGGTTTTCTGATTGGGTGTCAAACTTAGTGGCTGTGAGGAAGAAAACAGGTGAGATTATACTATGCATAGACTTCAGAAACCTCAATAGAGCCTCCCTGAAAGATAACTACCCTTTGCCTAGAATGGAACATATCCTACAGAAGGTAGTGGGCTCTAAGAGAATCTCCCTGCTTGATGGTTTTTCGGGATATAATCAAGTTCTTGTACTCCCAGGAGATCAACTCAAAACAGCATTTACCACTCCATGGGGCACCTTCATGTATGTGAAAATGCCTTTTGGATTGATGAACGCTGGTGCCACCTTCCAGAGAGAAATGGACATAGCTTTCTCAGAAGAGATAGGACACTTCATAGTTATCTACTTGGATGACTTGACTGTCTTTTCCAAAACTGAAGAGGAACATATGAAACATCTGAGGAAAGTTTTTGAGAAATGTAGAAGGTACGGCCTGTCCTTAAATCCTAAGAAAACTGTTTTTGGGCTACAAGAAGGTAAACTCCTTGGCCACATCATATCCAAGAAAGGGATTAGGATAGACCCACAGAGGGTTGAGGGAATACTTCAAATCACGCATCCAAGAAACATCAAGGAGTTGCAGTCCTTCATAGGGAAGATCAATTTCCTCAGAAGATTCATTCCTAATCTGGCAGAGCATCTTAGAAAAATTACCAACATGCTAAAGAAAGATGCAGGAATCAAGTGGACTGTTGAAGCTAAGAAATATTTTGAGTTGGTAAAGCTTGCACTCACTCAATCCCCTGTACTTATCAGCCCAAACTTCTCAAAATATTTTCTGATCTTTTCCTTTGCCTCTGAACATACAATAGTTGCAGTCTCACTGCAAAGGAATTCAGAAGGTCACGAACAGCCAATTTCCTTCTTTAGCAAAGCCTTAAGAGACGCACCCTTGAAATACAACATCATGGAAAAGCAGGCCTATGCTCTGGTGAAGGCCTTAAAGGACTTTAGGGTGTACATTTTTCATTCTCACACCATTGCTTATGTGCCAAATATAGTGGTCAAGGATATCTTGTCCCAAGACCCTGATGGGAAAAGGGGAAAATGGATTGCTACAATATTAGAATACGACCCTGAAATAAAACCCACCAAGCTTATCAAAGGTCAGGGCCTAGCCCGGTTAATGGTTGAATCAGATCTACAGGCCCTAGACATTAACATGATAAATGCCTTAGATGAGCAAGAAGGATCGCCCCATCCAACTGTTGAGGAGCAGTTTCAGAACTCTCCTTGGTATACTGATATCCTTTACATGCTCACAAACCTTAATGCCCCTCCAGAACTGTCCAAAAAAAAGGCCAGATTCATAAAACTCAAAGCTAGGAATTACTGCATTATGAATGAGAGTCTATATTGGAAAAATCCAAATGGCCTTTTACTGAAATGTTTGTCTGAAACTAAAGCTGAAAGAATCAAACAGGAATTCCATGCTGGAGAATGTGGAGGCCACCTGAGTTGGAAAGCCACTGCAAACAAAATACTCAGGGCTGGTTAATACGGGCCTACCCTCTTCGGTGATGTCCATAAAATGATACTTGCCTGCCATAAATGTCAGATATTTGAAGGCAAAAGAAAGCTCCTTCCCCTCCCTTTACAATCTATCACCATAGAAGGTCCCTTCATGCAATAGGGCCTAGACTTTATAGGAGAAATTCATCCTGCCTCTTCTGGACAACATAAATAGATCCTAATTGCTACAGATTACTTCACTAAGTGGATAGAAGCCATACCCACTAGGAGTGCCACTGATTATGTCATCATTAGGTTCCTAGAAGACTTCATCCTATCTCGGTTTGGCTGTCCAAGGAAAATAATCACTGAAAACGCTGTTGCTTTCGGATCCAAGAGAATGGTTGATTTCTGTCATAGGTACGGAATATCACTTGGACATTCAACTGCCTATTACCCCCAGGGTAATGGCCTAGCTGAATCATCAAATAAAAGCCTGGATACAATCATTAAGAAGCTGCTGGAAGAGAACAAAAGGTCATGGCATAAAAATTTGATACATGCCTTGTGGGCAGACATGCTCACTACAAAGAAATCTATTGGCATGTCACCCTTCCAGCTAGTTTATGGGACTGAAGTAGTTTTTCCTACTAGTCTTGGAGTTCCAATGATCAAACTTGTCCAGGAGATCCAATCAGAGGAAGACAGCATGATAAGGAGAATAAATGAAACAATACATCTCCAGCAGACGAGGGATCAGGTCTACAACAGAGCTGTCAGAGTTCAAGAAAGCATAAAGAGGCAGTTCAACAAAAGAACCAAAGCTTCAGATTTCAGAATTGGTGACAAAGTTCTGAAATGGGATTCAAGAAGGGAGGACAAAGGTAAACATGGAAATTTTGATAGCTTGTGGCAAGGTCCGTATATCATTCAAGCCACCGTGGGTCCTAATGTGTTTTTTCTACAAGAAATTGATGGTACAGAGTTGTTTGGGGGTCCTGTCAATGGCAGGATGCTCAAACACTACTTCTATTGATTTTCATTTCCAGATTCATTTCCATTGTACATACCATTGCATCCTTTATTTTCAACAAAAGAGAAAATGTTCCAAAAAACAGAGTGAAAGGACAGGTCCATACATGCTCAAAACATGGACCTTCAAAGTGCAAAGAATAGATCCGGATAGGCCCATGCATTTTCTAGAGTAAGTGCATACTCCAGGCCAAGTAGACAAGCAAGACATGTATGACAGCCTTGGTCTGGAGTTTGCTCTTGCTCAGAAAAATTCTCAAGATGAGGCTCACGAAGACATTCTGCCTCAAGATCATTCCATAAAAGAAGCAAAGAGGCTGGTCCTAATATGCTCAAAGTTTGGACCAGCAGGGAAAGGAAGAATCAGCTCTAACATGCCCAAAACCAGAGCTGAAATCGAAGAAAAGAAGTGACTCAAATATGCTCAAAACCTGAGTCACAGAGAAAGAAGGATGTTTCAAAATTGCAGAATCCCATGCCTTCACAGTTTTGTCTTCTACAAGTTTCGGCCCAGCAAACCAGACAGTCTAATCCTGGCTTGGCTATTTTAAATTTCCTGTTTTAGAATGTAGGTGAAGAAACCTGTTGGACAGTTTAATCCCAGCAGGTAGTAGAATAGGTAGATAATTATATGAGATTAACAGTCTAATCTGGTCTCACGGAGCAAGAAGGGTAGATTTAGAATAGGTTTGTTTTTATGTTTTCAAGAAAAAATGATGTAAAGGGTCTGCTGGCTTAAGTGCACCCAAGGGAAAATTGTTAGGACTATAGTTTGGGTAGGGAGATTGGTTGGGAAAATGTTCCTGCTGATTTGTGTATCTAACATATGGTGGCAGCTGAAATCAAAATAAGAAAGATGGCTTATGACAGCAGGCAAATGGCCTATTCCAAAGATCATATCTGGTTTCTTGACTCCTCCAAGGAGCAGCCATCCCCATGTGGAGCCACTGTTAGCCCCCCTAGGAAATTCTTGACAAGCAAGCTGGTGGCTAGATTGTTCTGGAGCCTCCAAGGAATGCCTTTCCCCTGAAAATTCATCCTCCTTGGAGTCTCTTTGTGTTGTGCCCAATTCTAATCCTTGCTGCTGACCCATTGCTCGGAGAGGCCTATTATTCCCTCTTTTACCCCCATATCCTTGCAAAATTCCCCATCTCAGCCCTTGTGCTCCCCTTGCCAAAGTTTCCCTTTAATCCCTCCATTATCCCCTTAAATTCCCCCTAAATCCTATCTAAAACCCACCGTCACCTTTTATTTCCCCAAATTTCCACTCCACCCACCTATCGTTACCTCCTTCGAGCCTGAAAATGCATTAAAATTGAAACAAAATGATGAATTTCACTATATCAGGCCTTAGCCCCCTTCTGCGTTAGCCCCGCACCCTTTCTTCCATGTGATCCCGTGCCAGAACTGTCCGCGAAGTCCAAAAGACGTTTACCACAAAGTCTCGTTGGGCGCAGTCCTAGCCGTTGATTTCACTAAACGAACGGCGATCACCACCCCCACAGCAAATATCGTTGAACCCATTCATTACCAGTGATCTCATCTGAACCGTCCATTGCCCGACAGATCAACGGCGCGGAGCTTTCCTTCCCATGTGGTCCCCGCCAGCACATTCGCTCGAAAACCGCCAGTATATTCTGCACCGCTTATGCGTACTGGGCGATATTCGTCCAAAATCCAGCGAATCCATACAACGTGCGCCACCTGTCCCTTGTACGATTCCAAAACCACTTTCCCCCCGTGCGTTAATTCCCGGCTCAGGACGCTTAGCAGAATTTTTAAGAACCGTTAGATCTGGAGGAACTCATCTAACGGCTGTCGTTCATCAAACCTGCGCACTGCTTAACGCCCGATCATCGTACCTGCTGGCCCACCGTCTGTTGTTCTCAACCATCGATCTCCACCCCAATTGACGGTCCAGATTTGTTTATCCCCTGTTGACCGTTCCTCGTCGCCACGTCACCTCCATGTGCACGCCCTGTACATTTCTCGTTTCCGTCACCATATCATTGGTTTTGTTGTGTTTTTTTTAAGGTTTCCATTCGTTATTATGTGTTTCTACTCTGTGTTTCACCATTTCCCCACCAGAGCAATTTTCATCATTTCCACTGCAAATTCTTCCCTCCATTTCATCGTCAGCATAACCATGCTCATCGCCCTCGTCGCCTTCATCATCCCTTTCCATGGTTTTTCTCACAGGTTTGTTGTTTTGCAGGGTTTCTAAAGGTAGAAGATCGCCATGATTCTACATGGCAAGCTGTGCGGACAGAATTAAATCCGAGAGCTGGTACTGCCGTGGGATAGTCAAAGAAAGTGGCTGGCAGGATTCGCATTAAGGGAAAGGCAGATTTCAAACACTGGGAACCTTTCAATGCCATTAAAACCTGAGCTACCCTGTCAGAAGCAAAATGGAGCGGCAGAGTGTTTCAGTACAGAGCAAAAGAAAGATTAAGGCGAGCTAATGACGATCTTGAGCCTTTAATCAGAGGTTTAGAAGGCAAAGCAGCAGTTTGAAGACCCCGAGGATCGATCCAAAAGGTCCTGAGCACAGTAGCAGGTACCATCTGGGTTTATTTATCAGCAGAATGCTTTTCTCCATCATGTACCGGGTACCCATACAGCTCTTATTATGCAGAATGTCCCTGAAAGAATTTCCGCCCTAACTACAGTTCAGAAACAGTCAGACATTTATGAAGCAGACCTCTCAGCAGTTGTGCACCATTTGTTTATTCCCCACAAGTACAACAAGGTATGGCCACTAGAGTGCATCAAATTCATATATAGAACAAAGGTAAATCTGAAGGAGATCATCCCTGCATAAAGAGGTGACAAAAATTAAATACTCAAGCATTCAAACAGAATGGGTCTTGGCCCTGCATTCATTTGTGTATTTAATATTACATTTAATTTTCACCTGCCCCCTGAATCGATCTCATGTGTCTCTTCTGCTATAAAGCACAGAAGGAAACTACTGTAATGGTTGTTGATGAGATATCAGTGAAACACAAGTATTTTCCTTTTGAGACAAGTTCTCTGTGTAATGTTGTTAGATAGGCTGAGATTAGATGTATTCAGACTGAATGTTCAAGCTATGGGCTATGATGTACCTGATTGGTGTTATTTTTAATATGACAAGCATGTTTCTTTGGATCTTGATCTAAAGCAGCTGGTGATGTTTTCCTTTCTCTGTATTTGTGATTGACTTACTTTCATTTCATTACATTTCTTCAGGCTCGCATCAGAAGTTTGGCATAAGATTTACCCTTGATAGGTACCTTATGTTGCTGCTCTCCCAACCCTTTATGTTTTCTGCTTATATGTGTATCTGAATGTCGATTTCAATTTATTTAACCAGTGTAGTGGATGGTATTGCCTACTCTCTGATGTATGAATTAATGAAGTCTATATTTAGATGTTCTTGTTAAGATTTAGTTGGGTGTGTTGAGAACACTGGGAGGTCTAGAATCCCGTATCTGCCTCGCTAGGACCTTTCCACCTTAATTAGGCCTTTCCAAGATCCCTTGTATTGCCTTTAATTCTGTCCAAGCAGGCCTGGAGTTAAATGACCTCTGGCCCGATCTATAGACAGGGTTGGTTGGCCCTCCCCCTTTCATTTTTCATCCTTAATGTCCCCTTCCAAGTATCATCTTTAAGATCCAAATGCTCTAGATTACTAGCCCAACTGAAAGCTTGCACATTGAACACCAGTAAATCCTTTCTTGACTCCATAGCCCAATGGCTTTGATGTTCTCTCGGTTATCTACCTTTGCCTAATTTTCCCCTTTGCCCTCCCTTGTCTTATATTGGATCTTCTTTTCCTGATTCCCAATAACCAAACACAAACAATCAAACAAACAACCCTAAGCCATATAACTAGCCTAAAACCTTAACATTCGAGCCTCAAAGACATACACTTTGATTCATATAGAGAGATCCCTCTCTGGACCTAGGAGGGCTAGATCCTAAGGTCTAAAAGTGGTTCTATGTTGTCTCATCTTTTGGTCTTGTCAACCTGGCCAAAACATGGGAACCCCAACAAGCCCTGTCCTCTAATTTATCTCCAACAGTTTCTTTGAAAAGATCCCTTAAGAGAATGCCAAAAGCAGGCTAGGTTCAAAGTCCTTACTTGATCTTAGGCTATTCTTTGTTTATCTTAAATGTTTTCCCTTAAGAGTATGCCAAAAGCAGGCTAGGTTAAAAGTCCTTACTTGATCTTAGGCTATTCTTTGTTTATCTTAAATGTTTTCCTTGAGATTATGCTGAAAGCAGGCTAGGTTAAAATTCCTTACTTGATCTTAAGCTGCCCTTTGTTTTCTTATATGTTTGCTTCTTTCACCACACTTCTTAATGCCCCATACCACAAAATCAACTTAAAGAGATCCTTTGACATAGATGACTTGCCCCATGGACCACTCTTGAAACTTGTTGTGCAATTAAATCCTTTTTTGACTCCATAGCCGAATGGATTGATGCTACTCTTACCTATCCTATCAGCTGAACCATTCTTTCAACTCACTCACACCTTCACCCTTCAAAAGACTTCCTTCATTTTGATGATATCCTACCCAACCAAAACAAACAAACAAACCCCTTGTACTTCATAACTAGCCTAATATCATATCATAATCCTTAAATATATATCCTTTGAAAACACTTATATAGAGAGATCCCTCTCTGAATCTAGGAGGGCTAGATCCTAGGATTCCAAAGTGGTTCTAATGTAGGCCCTGCAGCGTTTTTTCTTGCCAATCTTGCAAACTACGGGAGTCCTAACACCCACCATGGATTGGGAAGTCCACAACAACCACTTATGTAACTGGGATTGTTGACTATAATCATTTTAACCTTCTCCTTCCTTTTGCTCAGCCACTGAAATATGTGTTGAGAACTCTTTGCTTAAGACATCCCTCATTAGAATGGGTATACCATTAGTGATAATAAAAATATTCTTGTAACATTTCCACTATCATTACAATTGCTTTTGGGATAAAACTTAGACTTATGGGTATCTTTTTCATGCCTTGTAAACAAATGAAGATGACAAGGGGAAGAAGCAGAAGAAGAGGGATCAGAAAACATCCACTGAGAGGAGCTTGAATCGTTGTCAATGATGATCCATCTTTAGGGATCGCTTCTGTAACTTGCTTTGAATATTCAAGGCAAGCCAGAAAGCCTTGCTCCAATGAACTAAGTGCATGCAAAGTCCATCTTGTGTTGAATATGAAACAAGAGACACTTGATAAAATTGAAACATTAATCCCCGGCAATGAATTTTTCAATATACTAATGAACAATCAATACCAGCAATTTTCGAAGAGGCAACCACCACTAAGTAGCTCCTTCCTAAGAGGTTAGAAACATTGTCTAATAACTAGTTTGTAGAAGCCATCGAAATCACCCGACAAGCACCACATTGCACACAACATGTTGAGTTATGGGAGAAAGAATCTTGAATTAGAATGCACCCTTTTGCGAGAGTAACGACATTTTGGAGAAACAAAAATGCCTATGATAAGTGATATACCTGCTGGAGGTATAGAAATGCTCCCAGCAGATTAGGAGGTTGGTCCAGACCCCAAGAGATATCTAGGGAACAACCCCAAACCCGAGTAGCTCTAGAGTAATGGCAGAAACATTGAGAATAAATGTGAAGGCAAAAGTCTTGCAATCAGACTAAACTCACATGATAACTATGAACCAAGAGTGACAAATTTCTAGACAATTCCTTAGTCTAAAGACGCTAGAAGCTCATGCAACACTAGAAGTTTATTTTATTGGGAAAAGAGAATGCTATGTGCATCTTGCACATGATGGGAAAAAGGGCTTGCAAAAATATGCCCTGTGTGCAGCATCAACGCACACAACATTCTCTTTTTCCCAATGCACTAACCTTCTAGTTGTGGCCAAATAGCACTTGGGTCACAGTGGCAAGGCTTTCAGTAGCAGGCACTTACCAAATCTTCCACAATTTGCGCTGTTGTACCAGAACTAGATCTTGGACCTGTGCTAAGATTTAAGGTGTTTCCACTGCAAGACATCAAGCAGCGTCTTTAGCATTCAGAGCTAAAAAACTTGAGAAACACCTTGACTAGGGTGAAACAGTCAGAAGGAAATGAACAAATAATAATAATAATAACTCTAGAAGATTATAAATAGGAAACCTTGATATCACTGCACTGGAGGTGCAAGCCTTCACTTTTTTATTTTTCATTATAATTTGCACAAAATCCCTCCAATCCTAGCCTGTCACATTTTTTCATTTAGCAACAGTTAAATCCTTTTTCATTTGGTCACGTATGAATCCCAATGGAAAACTGGTATTATAAATGCCATACGTAACAATTAGGAAGCCAAAACAAGTAAATGCAATGTTTCAACTGTAACTTCTTATCAGGAAATGTTAGTTACAGTAACAACAATGGTATTCCAATTGCATAAGCCATATGTATCTCCTATGAAAAGGTTGATTGTAATCCCCGTGTGAGCTAAAATCTCAATAAATAGAAACATAAAGAACTAATATGTAGCGGAATTGTTGTAGAAACTATTTTATAAATGGGAAAGGTAGTGAATTATGGAATAGCATATCATGTGTACTACCTATTTAGTTGCTTACCCTGCAATATCATTTTCAGTTTCTTTAATATTTGGATACATTGCTAGGTTATGATATAGTCGTTTGTATGCAAATTTTAGTTGTTTTTTCAGTAACTAATTAGGTTGGGTATGTATAAATGTTGCCTAGCTATCAAGTTTGACTCCTAGAAAAAAGGACATGAAATTTTAACTAAATGAGAACATGTTTCATAATGACCAATAATAGAATATTGGCCAAAACGTTTCTTTTCTTTCACGCCGAGGGATGAGAATGAAGTCTGTAAAAAGTAGGCATGTTTGTTTTTTAAATAAGCTAAACGAAAAAAACCCAAATTTTTATTATATTTTTCCATTGCCATTTCTTAAATAGATGTTCTTTTCTTAAAACCATCAACAACCTTTGCTTACACACTTGCTTTAGGATCAATGAAAGAGGACCCTTACTAATTTCTTGCAAAGCTTACCAGACCTCAAATGATAGTGATAAAGTCTGATGTTACTGTTGCACATCATCTATCTTACAAACCATTGTTTGTTGTTGTGACAACGGTTACTGTACAATCAACATTGACTTAACTATCATTGACACTTCACTATCACTATATGTCACTGTGTTGAATCTAATACATCATCCCATCATAGATTATAGACAGATAGAAGGTAATTACAGTCACCTTCCTGAGTCATTGTCTTGCTAATGTTTTTCAGCTACTGTCAGCCAATTGTCAATTTCAAGGATTCACTGCAACAACTTGCAATATATATACAAGGTTAGCTAATAAACCTTTAAGCATATTCAATAGTGACGAAATTTTTGCACATATTCAAAACATCTTCAAATATTGAATGTTATTACTCTTCAAATCCTAGACTTCGGATTAGGTCTGAAACTCTTTAAGGTATCTCAAAATGTCTTCTCCAATGTGTGTCACAACAAAAACAATATCAGATCATTGTCTTATATAATAATATTGTTATTGCTATGTCACATATCTGCTCAAGCCTACAAGGTATCTTGGTGTGAGGGATTCTTACATCAACATATGTAGTTGTCAAGTATAGTCTTTGTTTCTTATTAAGGTCAAGACTGCCATCAATCCAAAACCTTGCAAGGCCTTTTATATGCTACTTCTGTCTAATATAGATAAAAGGCTTGCAACGTGAGAACTATGAATAGTAGTCCTCTGTCTATTCATATTGCTACATACGGAGGAAGCCTTTGACAAAATTATTATATTTCCAATAATGACACTATTATGAAGCCAACTTAAACACAAAATTATGCTTGAATACCTTACATATTGCAGAGTTTTAATGCTTCAGAAACTATAATACGTATGAATAGACCTTGAAATATTTAGATTCAAACTCCAGAATTCTGAATCAATTGTTTGAATTATTCATCTTTATAATGGTGTTGGGCCGTAGATGACTGAATTGATGACCAACAAAGTGCAGAAGAATGATAGAATTGATGACCAAAAAAGTGCAGAAGAATCGCGATCTAAAAGGTGTTGCAGACATATCAGTAAAACAGTTATCTACAGAATTGAAGTAGGTCATATTCCCTTGCCCTAACCAGAGATGACTGAAATGCTTCAAGGAGCTATAAAAAATATTTTGGGGAATGCTCAAACAGTCCGCAAGATAAAAGGATCACTGGGAGGTTGGAGAAAAATGGGGGGAGAGAACACTTCATCAGAACAGGAATCGTCATTCTAGGGGGTGAGGAAGGAATTTTGGAAGGAGAGGTTTTCGTATTTGAACAAGTATAAGCAGATCCTTGGCAGGGACAAACCTCTACCCAAGTGGACCGATGTAGATGTGGAGGAGTTCATCCAATCGAATCCCGTCTATGGCCCCCAATTGAAGCTCATGTGAGAAGCCGCCAAGATAGTAGCCACTGGGAGTCTGATCGGCGCAGTTTCAACAGCTGGGGTTTCATGTAGATATTCTAGACATGGAATTGGATCTATATTGTCCTTCAGTGTAAGAGCTGCTTTTGGTTGGGTCTTTGGGAAGGAAATTGAAAAACATACACTTTTTCTATATAAGTTTGACTCCACGGATGCCCAGCTGAAGTTTTTTGAGTGGTGGGAAAAGAAATCTAAAGGTAGATCTTGAGTTGCCTGGCAGAAACTTTGGTTTCTCACCATGCGTGCTTTCAAAAGTTCATAGAATCATTTCAATCAATTGATGTTTTTTTTTATATTATTTAAAAAAGAAGAAGATAAAAGGATCACTGGTGTAAGTTCTAAATACAAGCCAACCCAAAAGGAACTTCAAGACTTTCATCTCTTAACAACTCATCCTTGCTGATTGATTTGTAGCCCCAACAGGATCGAAATAGCTCCTCACTTCACAAGATAGAAAATATGCTGAAATTCAAGGATTAGAGTGATATTCCATAGAGACGAGGGCTTATGCTACAATTCTGGAAACGTCATCAACTGTTCATGCAATTTCTTTTAGAGCCAAACTATCAGTGAAATGTGATAATGTTGAGCCCCAAAGATGTCCTTTCCCTTCACCAAATTTCACTTCATTTCCTTTGTCCCTTATCAATTATAGGCTTAAATGGTCAATAGGATTGATTAAAGTCACTTTAGGAATGTATACAATGATTGAATTGCTATATTTTCATGGTTTCGTTGTTGTAGTAATTTTTGACTAGACTCAGCTACAGAATGCAGCGATTCTGTAGCCAGTCGCCTATTCTGCAGCTATCTTCATGTTCTAACAGGTTACAGGTGTCACTTCAAGGAAAAAAACATATGGTTGAATTCCACAACACTCCCACATCATTTATTTCTCTCTACGAAGTCTGAGCAAGAAGCTACAGGTGGTTATGCACGTGGAAGAGATCAAAGCCAAGAAGCAGATTCCTACCAGGACAGGGACTCTACAGATGTCTCCAGCAAAGTACGAGGCCTCCAAAAGAGTTCTAATTTGATTTTGATTGAAAAATACATTTTCTCCTATTTCTTATCAAGGGTAGTTATGTATTTCTTTTATAAGAATGACTCGGGAGAGCGAGAGACAACTAGCTAGATTGATGTTTTGTTGCTAGATCTCAAAAGACCGTAATACTCTGTTTTTGAAATAATTTTCCTTTAATGAAAGAAGTACCGCTTTATTGCAATATCTGAGGAAATCTTGAGGAGATTTTTATGCTAATCCGGTGGTAGAGGGCTCCTACTTCCCCAGAAGCTCTGTGCACATTGTTTAGATAAGTAACTTTAGCCTTGTTGCATTCCTAGCTTAAGCAATTTTATGATCTTTGTGTTTTATACTCATTTGCATTGGATGCTACAACCATTCTTATTCTTACGAGTTGTTCCAAAATATCACTAACATTGAATGAGATATAACTGTAGTATTCTAGGAATTAGTTGCATTTTTCTAAACTTTACATTTTTGTGCTCAATTACATCAATTGTTACAGCTAGTCTTGTTCTTACGAACTATTCCAAAATATCACTAACACTGAATGAGACTTAGCTATGGTGTTTTAGAGCTTAGTTGTGTTTTTTGAACTTTATGTTTTTTTTTTTTTTTGTTCCAAAAAATACCACCTGCTTACCGAATGAAATTGTTGTAATATTTTAGTGATTAGTTGCATTTTAGTTTAGTTGTATTTTCAAATTCAATGTAATCTAATTCGGTTTCTATTCTATGTTCTTCAAGTTAGTCTGGTGCATTCTAGATGATTCTGGTCACTATATTTCAGAAGATTTGATTAGCTAGTGAATTAGACTTCACGCGACCTTCATTATTTACAAACCACTCACATTCTTAATTTCTACTAATACATCATCATCATGGAACAATTATGGTAATGTCATTTGAAGTCTAAAGTCTTATTGTCTGCAATATGTAATTTCACAAACTGCCTCCTTTCCAAAGCTATTCCAAAAGATTTCTAACTCTTGAATGAGGCTTAACAGTGATATTTTGAGTTGTAGAATGGATTAATTTCAGTGTCATAGGTTAATTTATAGTAGATTTCCTCACTATGTTGCATACTATCTTTTCCAAATGTGTTCCAAAAAATTTCTAGCCATGGATGAGATTTTCTCTGTGATCTTGTAGGTTGTTGTTTACTTAGAAAAACCTCATTGCATTAAAATTATCCTTTTCTCAAGTTATTCCAACATATTTCTAATGAATGAATTGGACTGAGTTCATGTTATGAGTTATTGATTTCATGCTATGAGTTATTTTTCTTGTTAAGTTTTGCATTTTCTGTTCTCAAGTGTCATACACAGTTTATAATAGGTTTTTCTTTGTTTTAGTGTGACCAACAACTTCTCTTTACCAACACTTAGTTCTTTTTAGAATAAAAACACAAAACCAAAAACATTGGAAAAACACTAAACACGACGAATTAAGAAACAGATACCTAGGCACATATAGTGCACTTCACTTCAACAGTTTACTAGCCCTGGTTGACAATTTATGACATCAATTTAGGGACACTAAGTTGAGCATTCATTTTGGCGTCGTTGCTGGGGAAGTGTAACTAGGTAGCCTTGTTTATTACCTCCAAAAAACAATGATATGCGTAGAGAAAGAGACTCAAGGGGTAGATTCATAAGAAGTAGAAGCTTGATTTCTAGAACACCACTTGTTCCTGAACCGACAGCTCTGCTCAGCCCACATTCCATCCTTTACTGATCCTAGACTTCCGGAGAACTTAAGATTATATATTACATTAGAAATACCTTCCATTTTACCCACTGAACCTATCTTAAGAGGAGATTCAGGAACCCATGCTAGGGACATAAACTTTTCAACTTCTATAGAGGAATCAACTATGGCAAAAGAGGGGGGAGGAGGAGTTTTTAATGGAGAACACACACTATTTGGAGGGGGTAGAGGTAGAGGTAGAGGAGAAGGAGGTAGAGGTGCGGAAGGAGAAGGAAGCAGAGGAAAAGGTAGAAGAGAAATGGGAAGCTCTTTTGGGTTTTCTATAGTAGATGAAGAAACCAATACAACTATGAAAAATATTTCACCCTCTATCCTTCCAAACTTTTATGGACTTAAAACTGAAGATCTTGAAACCTTCCTATTTGAATTTTAAGTCCTATGTAGAACCTATGACTACTTACAAGATGCTCAAAAACTTAAACTATTCCCTTCAACATTGAAAGGAGCAGCATTAAAATGGTTTATGAGTTTGATCAATAGTTCTATTAGGACATGGGAAGACATGAAATAGGCATTTTTAGAGAGGTATTTTGATTACTGTATGCCATTCAACCATAAGGAGGAAGTGTTTAAAATGTTACAAAAAGAGGATGAAAATCTGGAAGATTTGTTGGAGAGATTTAACTACAACATCAAAAGAGAAAAAATGGAAAACTTAGACCAAGATACTTTGAAAGCTCTCTTGTTGAAGACAATTAGGGATGAATGGTTAGACATCCTTAACATGATGGGAAAAGGGGATATATCTCAGCTCACATTACCTGAAATAGCTGAATTATGTATCAACCTTTCAAGAGGGAAATCTAAAACTGTAAAAGGACCAAGAGACCCTCCTCTTGCAAGGGCAAGTAAATATGCTTCTGGGATAGTAAGTAGGGCAGAAATAGGACATATTCTTGATGAATTCAAATCTTATATTTTGGGGAGTCTTAGTGAACAGATATACACCCTTAAGTTACAAAACAAGCAAAAAGCTGAATCTGATGCCTTAGCAATTTTTTGTCCCAAATGTAGAAAGAAGCATGCCTTGAGAGAGTGCCCTTTGGATGCAAAATTAGTAGAGACCTATGTAATTTGTTCAGAAAAACATGAGACCAAGAGTTTTCCTTCACTTCTTGGTCTTAAAGCTGTCTTTCAAGAAGAAACTCCTACAAATTCCACAGAATCTCTCAATTTTGTCTCTAGGAGGCCTTGTCAAGGACCTCAAACACAAGGATTCCATGATTAGATGTATAATCAACCCCCACCAAATTGGAATTATTGGCAGCAACCTTGGTCCCAATTTCAAAATCAATCTCAAACTTGGGCACAAGGAGCACAAAATCCCTATGGAAGATACTCTCAGTACTATCAGTATCCACCATCCTATCCACCATATCCACATTTCCCTCCTCAACAAAATTTTCAACAAAATCCTCAAAATCCACCACGTCCATTACCATTTCCTCAGAAAACAAATCAGTTGCCTTCCCAACCCATACCAAACCCCAACAATAAAAATCCTCAGAATACATACATGATAGAAGGCCAACAGTTTCCAACTTATTTGATTACTCCTTTAGACCTTAGTGATGTTCAACTTAGGTCTGGAAGAATACTTGAAAATAGGAAACCTTCTGTAATCATACAAGAACAAAACAACTCTGAGGAAGATTCTCTACTGGTGAATACAAATCTTGAAGAGAACACACCTTTCCAAGACCCAAACATTGAAAAATAAAAACAAAAAGAACCAATAATTTCAACTCTTACATTAGAGCAGCCATCAACATCCACTTCTACACCTCCCTTTCCAGAAAGATTACAAATTGATAAAGGTGTAGAAAAACAAATTATGGTGCCTAATTATGATTTCCTAGATGAGCTAAGAAATGTTTGTATTAAGATCCCATTATTGCAAGCTATCAAGGAAATTCCAATCTTAGCAAAGACAATAAAGGAGTTGAGCATGAAGAAAACAGGAAAAATAATAAGAGAGACAAAGAAAATTCAACTGGCAGGAAAAATAGCAGATATCATGATGGGTAAGATTGCGATTCCAAAGTATCTAGACCTAGAAAATGCAGTTGTAAAAGTACACATCAATGGAATTGAGATCCAAAACACACTTATTGATTTAGGAGCAGCAATCAATATCATGAGTAGACAAATCATGGATAAACTGAAACTTCCTAATATTATTTTTACACCCACATTATTACAATTAGTAGACAGATCTGTGATTAAACCTGATGGGGTAATAGAAGACATTCTAGTGTCCCTAGATTCTTGGGAGTATCCTGTGGATTTTATGATCCTAACTCCTAAGAATAATCTAGGAGGGCATCCTATTATATTAGGAAGACCTTGGTTAGCTACAACTGATGCTTTCATTAGTTGTAGATCCGGTGATATGTACATCTATGATGGTAGTTCAACCAAGAAATTTACCTTGTATCCTCCAGCAAAAACAATTACAAAATTAGATGATACTCAATGGATAGAGGATGAAGAAGACTTACAACCTCTCTTCACAATTTCAGAAATTAGTGAAGATAGCTAGATTCTGAATACTTTAGAGAACTTTGAATCCTCTTTAGAATACAAACATGAACAATTTCAAGAAGAATCCAACATTGAGTTTTTATCATCAAGACAGATGTCTCTTTATTCCATGGATAAATTTGGCAGCTCTATAATTTAGATATTTCCAGGAAAAACTTTAAATATAAACAAGAACCTAGATAAAACTCAACAAGAAGAGCTAGTCAAGATATTACAGAGACATTCTTCTGCATATGCATCGGAGTACACTGATATGAAAGGGATAAGCCCCAAGACTTGCACTCATCACATCTACATAGAGGAAAATTGTAAACCAATTAGACAACCTAAGAGACGGATTAATCCAAATCTTAGGAAGATTGTTAAGGAAGAATTGCAGAAATTGTTAAATGTCAACTTTATCTATCCCATTTCAGATAGTCAGTGGGTTTCTCCTTTGGTAATTGTGCCAAAGAAAAATGGTAAATGGAGGGTATGTATTGACTACCGAGAATTAAACAAAGCTACTCTTAAAGATAATTTTCCCCTACCTTTCATAGATCAGGTGTTAGATACATTAACTAGAAAAAAGTACTTCTCATTTTTAGATGGGTTTAGTGGTTATAACCAAATCCAAGTAGCACTTGAAGATCAAGAAAAAACCACATTTACCTGTCCTTGGGGTACCTATGCTTACCGAGTATTGCGATTTGGATTATGCAATGCAGCTGCAACATTTCAAAGGGCAGTACTAGGAATTTTTTCAGATCTAATACATGATTGTGTAGAGGTATATATGGATGATTTCACAGTTTATGGAAACACATTTGAAGAAGCTTTAGTAAACTTGGAAAAAGTTTTAAAGAGATGTAAAGAAGCAAATATTTCACTAAGTCATGAGAAGTGTTTTATGATGTTTACTGAAGGAATTGTTTTGGGACATCACATTTCAGAGGATGGGATTAGAGTTGATGAGTCAAAAGTTGAAGTCATCTCTAACTTATCTATTCCAAGTTGTCAAAAAGATGTTAGGAGTTTTCTAGGATTTACAGGATATTATCGAAGGTTTATAGAAAACTTCACCAAGATAACATCTCCACTTTTCAAATTACTTACCAAAGACTGTGAATTCAAGTGGAATCCTGATTGCCAGTTAGCCTTTGAGACCCTGAAAACAAAAATTTCTGAAGCACCTATTTTAAGGGGACCTAACTGGAAGTTACCTTTTCATATTTCAACAGATGCCTCAGATACAGCTCTAGGAGCAGTATTAGGACAAAAAGACCTGATTCCTTATGCCATCTACTATACCAGTAAAAATTTGACTCCTGCAGAGTTAAACTATACTGTAACTGAAAAAGAGTTTTTAGCTGTTGTTCATGCCATAAACAAATTCGGACACTATATAACAGGCTATGAAACTTTTGTTCACACTGATCATTCTGCAATTAGATACTTAATGAACAAATCAATTACTAATGGCAGAGTCATAAGATGGTTATTGCTTTTACAAGAATTCAAAATTACCATTCTAGATAGGCCTGGAAAACAAAACACAGTAGCTGATTTCCTATCTAGACTCCAAAACATCCAAGACAATACCCCAGTTGAAGATCAATTTCTTGATGAATATCTTTTTGCAATTTCTACTCAAACTCCTTGGTTTGCTGACATTGCTAATTATTTAGTTTCAGGGAAATTTCCTTCAATAATGAATGCAAGAGACAAAAGAAAGATCATTTATGACAGTGCAAAATATTCATGGGTTGCTAATGAGTTATACAAAACAGGTCCAGATTTTATCATTAGAAGATGTGTTCGGGAATATGAGATGCCTGAGATCCTCAAGGCATGTCATGATGAACCTTGTGGCAGACACTTTGCTGATAAGAGGACATCTTATAAGGTCCTTCATTTAGGATACTATTGGCCATCTCTTTTTAAAGATGCTAAAGAATATGTCAAAAGGTGTGACAGTTGCCAAAGGGTAGGGAAACCTTCTCCTTTAGGTGAGATGCCATTGCAGCCTCAGGTACATATTGAACCTTTTGAAAAATGGGCTTTAGATTTTGTAGGACCTATTAGTCCTCCATCAAGACAAAAGAAATATATATTGGTTTGCACTGATTATGTTACCAAATGGGTAGAGGCCAAGCCATTACTTTCTGCTACTGAAGCATCTGTAGTTAATTTTCTTTTTGAGGATATTTTTACTCGTTTTGGTGTCCCAAGGGAAATTGTTACAGATCAAGGAGCTCAATTCACATCAAGGCTAGTGGAGCAAATTATGGAGAGGTATAAAATCAGACACAGAAAATCTACTCCCTATCATCCATAAGCAAATGGTCAAGTGGAATCTACTAATAAGGTCATTGAAGGGATCCTAACAAAGACTGTTCATTTACATAGAAGAGATTGGGTAGATAGGCTTCTTGAAGCCTTGTGGGCCTATAGAACTACATGGAGAAGCACAACAGGCCATACTCCTTATGAACTTGTTTATGGAAAGCAAGTTTTGTTTCCCATAGAGTTCCAGATTCAAACTTTCAAAATGGCATTTCAGCTAGGACTTGATCTAACAGAGGCACAAAAGCACAGATTAGAGCAGATTAATGAATTAGATGAGATCAGACAAGATGCAGTTCAGAAAAAAAGTATAGTCCAACAGAAAAGGACTAGATGGCATGATAAGTATATTAAGGAAAATAAGTTCAAAGAAGGTGACTGGGCTCTCTTGTTTGATTCAAGGTTCAAATATTTTCAAGGTAAATTCCAAACACATTGGCTTGGACCATATGAAATTATGAGAATTTTTGACAATGGAGCAATAAAAATCAGGACAATAGATGAAGAGAATGTCACTTTTCTTGTAAATGGTCATAGATTGAAGCTGTATCATAAGCCACTTTCAAGAGAAGAATTTGTCAAGAGATTCCAGGAAAACAGTGATGTGAAGTTAATGAAGAAGAATTCTTCTTCTTCATCAACTTAATTGAATTTTCTGAATTCAAATGCATGAAAATAAATAAATAAATAAAGTATAAACATGAAAACTAATCACTGATTAGCATGTTTATACAGAAAAGATAAAGTGAAAATCAGAATCCTTCTGACACTTTAGCTTTTCAAATTTGTTTTTTTTTCTGCAATTAGCTATCACAAAATCATAAGTATCACTCCATCATGTCTCCATTCATTCATATTTCATTCACTCCATTCATCCATACTTCATTCACTCCATTTCATGGTCCATTTCATTTCCATCTCAGATTTCTAAATTTGATCTCTTTCTGCAGATTGAGTATTACAAATCACAAGTTGCAGACCACTTTTTATGGTTCATTCCACTTCACAATTGTGATTCATTTCATTCCATTACATTTCACTTCACTCTTGAGCCATTCCACCATATTTCATGATCCATTTCATACAAAATTCCATTCCATGTTTCAAAGTTCCTATAGGTACATTTTGCAGCCAGTCAGACATTCTGTAGCCAGCTAGACATTCTGCAACCAGATATCCTGAAGGCAATTATCCAACAACACTTGTTTTGCAGCAAATTGATCCTGCACACCTATGTCAACAAGAAAAATCAAAGGAATTATGAAGACTGAAGAATCAATGATTTTCAAAGGAGGACAAAGCATATCAAAACCACAAAAATTAAAGGAAAGGCAAAGGTAAAGTTGTAAAATTATTATGATGACAGAATATGAAAGTTATAGTATAGTTAAGTCATGTATGATTCAAAAAGTTGTTTTAATTATTCGTGTTGATCATGCCTATTAAAACCTATCATAAAAACTTTGGACAAAATCCCCTCCACTCCGCCATATCAAATCATCATTTAAAACTTAACGGTTAAGTACTGAAGTGACCTAATCAGTCATGTCACTAGGCCGAAGTATTTAGTGATGATTTTGAATTTCTCACGAAATATTTCCACGGTCTTTTCTCCCATGATGGCTCTCAAACTCATTAATTCGTGTAAATCACCCTCACTACATTTCACTCATTCTAATAACCTCTTCATATCATCCTTCCGTAGCTAATTCCTACTGCATAAACAGAGAAAAACACCTTTGGGGCAAAAACAACTCTTTAATAGCCATTTTCACAGTGGATAGAAGAGCAGTAAATTGAAGGTTGAAAAGAGAAGCCATGGGTCTCATAGTAAGGTCTAAACCAGTCGGAGCCAAATACTTAGAGGGTTACCCACAAATTAGAGAAATGCTATAGCAGGCTGGGTGGTTACAATTTTTGGAAAAATTTAATGGTTTTCATAAAGAGGTAAATAAAACATTTGCACGGTCCTTCAATGGAGTAGAGGTTGAAATCAGATATGTTAAATTCACTATTACAGAAGCTTTCATTACAGAAGTAGCGGAATTACCTAGGCAAGGAGAACGATGGTTCAAAAATAGGGAATTTCATAATGAGGCATGAAGGCAGATGCTTAAAACACCAGGTATGGATGTTTCCATTTTTAAGAAGGGCATTCCTAGCTCAGCACTGAAGAATAAATGGGGGAATATGTTGCTCATTTTGTAAAAATTTATAACTTGTGAGGGAAGGTTTGGTACCCTCTATTTTTATCATATTTGGTTAATGATGCATTTCTTAGATGAAGAAATAAATTTACAGTTTTTCCTACTTCATAGTCTGAAGAGAATGGCCTCTAATGTTCAAAAGAGGGTTCAATTCCTGGAAACCACTTTGTACCACCACGACCTAGTTAAAATCCTAATTGAATATCATTTGAGAAAGGTGGGAGACAATTGGGATGAGTTTCTAGTGAGGAATCACTTTGAAGAACCCAAGGAATCTCCATCTGAAGGCAAACTTACAAGAAGAAGCAGGAGAGGGAAAATTTCCAAAGTTGTTGAAACTAAAACTGGTAAGTCCATACAAGAGGATAGTGAGGAGATAATTTCTGAGAAATTGACTGAAATTAAGAAACAGCTTAAAAAGGAGAAGATGATAAGAAGGTATGCCAAGGAGAGAGGTGAAGGACCATCTCAACCAAGAGGAAGCCACAGGCTTAGAGGTATACTGAAGAAAACAGGGGTTAGACAAATGGG
Organism: Pinus albicaulis; assembly: GCA_034641835.2. Taxonomy (NCBI): domain Eukaryota; kingdom Viridiplantae; phylum Streptophyta; class Pinopsida; order Pinales; family Pinaceae; genus Pinus; species Pinus albicaulis. Next base: position 528,641,962 of record CM076574.1, on the reverse strand, counting down.
AATTATAAACATTGAGGATGAAGAGACACCAACTGCTAGATCACCTGAGTACTAGTACGAGGAGGATCTTGATGAAGGAGCTCCGGAGATAGACCCAGCACAACAACAAATTTATAATTATGTTGAGACATTAGAGAAGAGAGCCTCAGAAAGTAGAGACAGAACTCCTAGCCCACCAAAATCTACAATTGATATGTTAAGAAGAGATAAATATGAGTTAGAAGTACTCAATAGGAATATCAAGAATGAGAATGACATTTTAAGGGAGCAGGTTAAGCTAAAAAGTGATATGAATAGAACTCTCTCTCTACAAATGGAAAAATTGTACAAGGCTAGTGAGAAATTGAAGAAGAAAAACAAAAAGTTGAGCAGGGCACTTATAAATTTGAGATTCAAGTTGGTCATAAAGAAGCCTAGGAGGTCATTGACTATCAGGAAAAGAAGAAGAAGGAGCCTAGATGTCCTAGCAAAAGTCTCAGAATATATGAGTTGATTGCATGAGGACATGCAAAAACTTTGCAGTGGGGGTATGTTGAGCCCCAAAGATGTCCTTTCCCTTCACCAAATTTCACTTCATTTCCTTTGTCCCTTATCAATTACAAGCTTAAATGGTCAATAGGATTTATTAAAGTCACTTTAGGAATGTATACAATGACTGACTTGCTATATTTTCATGGTTTCGTTGTTGTAGTAATTTTTGACTAGACTCAGCTAAAAAATGCAGCCATTCTGTAGCCAATCGCCTATTCCGTAGCTATCTTCATGTTCTCATAGGTTACAAGTGTCACTTCAAGGAAAAAATCATATGGTTGAATTCCACAACACTCCCACATCATTTATTTCTCTCTACGAAGTCTGAGCAAGAAGCTACAGGTGGTTATGCACGTGGAAGAGATCAAAGCCAAGAAGCAGATTCCTACCAGGACATGGACTCTACAGATGTCTCCAGCCAAGTACGAGGCCTCCACAAGAGTTCTAATTTTATTTTGATTGAAAAAGACACTTGTTCCTGTTTCTTCTCAAGGGTAGTTATGTATTTCTTTTATAAGAATGACTCGGGAGACCGAGATACAACTAGCTATATTGATGTTTTGTTGCTAGATCTCAAAAGACCGTAATACTCTGTTTTTGAAATAATTTTCCTTTAATGAAAGAAGTACCACTTTATTGCAAGATCTGAGGAAATATTGAGGAGATTTATATGCTAATCTGGTGGTAGAGGGCCCCTACTGCCCGAGAAGCTCTGTGCACATTATTTAGATAAGTAACTTTAGCCTTGTTGCATTCCTAGCTTAAGCAATTTTATGAACTTTGTGTTTTATACTCATTTGCATTGGATGCTACAGCCATTCTTATTCTTACGAGTTGTTCCAAAATATCACTAACATTGAATGAGATATAACTGTAGTATTCTAGGAATTAGTTGCATTTTTCTGAACTTTACATTTTTGTGCTCAATTACATCAATTGTTACAACTAGTCTTGTTCTTACGAACTATTCAAAAATATCACTAACACTGAATGAGAATTATTTGTGGTGTTTTAGAGCTTAGTTGCGTTTTTTGAACTTTATGTTTTTATGCTCATTTACATCACATGTTATAGCCAGTCTTGTTCTATGAATTGTTCCAAAATACCACTAACACCGAATGAGACAGAGCTGTAATATTTCAGTGATTAGTTGCATTTTAGTTTAGTTGTAATACTCTGGAGGTTAATGGCGTCCTAGTTTAGTTTCTATTCACTGTGTTTCAAGTTAGTCTAATTGCATTCTAGTTCAGTTATGGTCACTATATTTCAATTTTGATTAGCTAGTGAATTAGACTTCACGGCCTTCATTATTTACAAACCACTCATGTTCTTAATTTCTACTAATACATCATCATCATAGGAACAAGAATTGGTAATGTGATTTTGAAGTCTTGACTGTTCTGCAACTTCTCATAATTTCACAAACTGCCTCTTTTCCAAATCTATTCCAAAAGATTTCTAATTCTTGAATGAGGTTTAACAGTGATATTTTGAGTTGTAGAATAGATTAATTTTGGTGTCATAGGTTAATTTAGAGTAGAATTCTTCACTAGGTTGCAGACTATATTTTTCCAAATGTGTTCCAACAAATTTATAGCCATGGATGAGATTTCCTCTGTGACATTGTAGATTTTTGTTTACTTAGAAGAACCTCATTGCATTAAACTTATCCTTTTCTCAAGTTCTTCCAACATATTTCTAATGAATGAATTGGACTGAGTTTATGTTATGAGTTATTGAGTTCATTCTATGAATTAATTTTCTTGTTAAATAATTGCATTTTCTCTTCTCAAGTGCCATACATAGTTTAGAATAGGTTTTACTTTGTTTTAGTGTGACCAACAACTTCTCTTTACCAACACTTAGTTCTTTTCCTCTTAGAACAAATTCAAAAAACCAAAAAAATTAAAAAAAAATCACTAAACACAACGTAGTGAGAAACAGATACCTAGGCACATATAGTGCACTTCACTTCAATATTTTACTAACCCTGGTTGACAATTTATGACATCAATTTAGGAACACTAAGTTGAGCAGACAATACCACCAAACCTTTCATGCTTAGTAATAAAGTCCTAATGAGGGCTGAAAGTATATATAAAAAAAGGTTTTCAAACAAGCATGGATGGATCGTTAACAACCCTTACTATTCATTGATTTATATTAATCACAGAGACAAGTGTGTTGCTTAGAAAGTATGCCGCAAGGAGTTATTTGAATTATACAAGGAATTCCTCTTGCTAGTTTCTGTAGCCCTAGTTCTTACACATTGTTCAACAATGAACCTATTGGTCACAGAGGAAATCCTTGTATAAAAGACGATACCCTTAAGGGGATGAAATTCTACTCCTTGCAAATATGAAACCAAACCATATACTAGGAAATACACAGGAAATGGACGCAGAGATAAAGAAGTTGCTTCAAAAATATTAAAGAGGTTGTTAATGCTAGAAACTTACACAGATCAAGACCCTTCCTTCCGTAGATGGACGGAGAAATTACTGCACGTGCAGAGAGAGAAAAAATTATTTCCATATTGTTGACTGATATCTTTCCCTCGGGCATGATAGAATAACACCCACAACAAAAGCCCTAATCACTAAGCCAGCGGGAGATGAGCAGGAGATGCGTTTTTGGTGGGAGATGTGTTATTTTAACTCGAGGTCTAAAATTTAAACGAAAAATGAATACTCCATATATCTATTTTTCCAAACATCATTTTTAATATTATGCTTTCCAAATATCATTTTTAATATCATACCTATTGTTGTTTTGATGGATGGTGAGGGCACTCCTTGATTCTTTGTAATGTTAACAATTGTTTAAAAGGAAGTTTCCAAAATCAATTCAATTTCATTCTAATAAATTTATTTTAAAAACATTAATGATGAACCACATAGAAAGGTGTTGACCTTAAATAATTTGTGATTTATCTAGAAGAGTTTTTGAAGAAATTAATCAATTAAGTATTAAAATAAAATTGAGATAAAATAGTAAATTTAGGAGAGGTTTTTGCCACCCATGGTTTTGCTCATGGTATTCCACCCTACCAACAAGGGGGAATTAACTTGATCGTAGGTCCCAAATAGACCTGATCTCATTTGGAATGGCTAATCCCACGGGTTTTAAGGATTTTTATAAGGGTTAGGGTAATAATGAGTTAGTGGTTAAGGGATTGAGGATTAGGGGCTTAGGGGTTAGGGGAATAAGGGATTAGGAGTTAGAGGTTAAGGGTTTAGGGGTTAGGGGAATAATGAGTTAGTGGTTAAGGGGTTAGGGATTGGGGGCTTAACGGTTAAGGGGTTAGGGATTGGGAGCTTAGGGGTTAGGGGATTTAGGCACATTTAGGGGTTAAGGGAATAATGAGTTAGCAGTTAAGGGATTAGGGATTTGGGTTGGGGGAATAATGAGTTATTGGTTAAACAGTTAGGGATTTGGGGGTTAGGGGTTAGGGGATTTAAGTACATTTATGGGTTAGGGGAATAATGAGTTAGTGGTTAAGGGATTATGGATTGGGGGCTTAGGGGTTAGGGGGTTTAGGCGCAGTTAGGGGTTAGGTGAATAATGATTTAGTGGTTAAGGGATTAGGGATTAGGGGCTTATGGGTTAGGGGATTTAGCAGTTAAGAATTTGAGGGGTTAGGGGTAAGGGGTTAATGGGTTATGGGTTAAGCATTAACGATTTAGGTTTTTAGGGGTTTAGGTGTTCGTGGTTTAGGGGTTTAAGGGTACAACAAAGATAATTATTATAGGGTATAACAACACTATAAGTCTTATAGGTTGATTGATATTGACACTAATAGGGTAAGCTTCAATAGTGAAGTTGTTTTTGATGAGGAGGTTGGGCCTTTCCAAACTTCTCCTAAGTTTTGAATTACTTAGAAGTTGGAAGGGGTTGAGGATTCAAGTCTCAAGCTTCAGGTAGATGCACTTGAAGGGGGGTGGAAGATTTTGAGCATGATGAGTCTCCTAGACTTGTAATTTATGATCTAGATATAGGTGGTCCAGGTCATGGTGACAATAATGACTTCTAAACATTCTGTAGAAGATCCACAGAGTTTGCAGAGCTTGTCAGGCAGGGAAGCTACATTGAATACCATTTTATAAAGGACAAGCTTGGAGAGCATAGAGGGTCCTTCAATTGGTACTTTCAGACATATTTGGACCAATGAACATGACATCAACCACTGGTGCTAGGTACTTCCTTCCATTTGTTGAATATTTCAGTAGAAAAATGTGGGTATATTTTCTATAATTAAAATATGATGTGTTTAATGAATTTCAAAAGTTCAAAGCATTAATAGAGAAATAGTTAGGGTGTCATATTTCCTCTCTTAGATATGATACTGGTGGGGCATCCTTACACTCCACAACAAATTTTATTGGTTGAGAGGAAAAATTGTACTATCACAAAGATGGCTAGGTGTAAGTAGCAGAGGAAGTCTATTCCAAATAGGTTTTGAGCTGAGGCAATGTTATATACTATTGAACAGATCTCCCATGATGGCGATGAAGTAGAAAGTCACAAAGAACCATGGTTCGGAAGAAATTTCAAGTAAGTCATCTTAAAGTTTTTGGTTCTATTGCCTACACTTGGATTCTAGATAAGAAGATAACCAAATTAGATCCAAAGAGAAAAGATAATGATTATAGGCTAGAAAAACACTATAAGGTTTATAGGTTGATTGATATTGACACTGATAGGGTAAGCTTCAATAGTGAAGTTGTTTTTGATGAGGAGGTTGGACCTTTCCAAACTTCTCCTATGTTTTGAATTACTTAGAAGCTAGAAGGGGTTGAGGATTCAAGTGTCAAGCTTCAGGTAGCTGCACTTGAAGGGGGTTGGAAGATTTTTAGCATGATGAGTCTCCTATATTAGTAATGTATGATCTAGATATAGGTGGTCTAGGTCATGGTGACAATACTGACTTTCGAACATTCTGTAGAAGATCCACAACGTTAGAGCTTGTCAGGTAGGGAAGCTACATTGAATACCATTTTATGAAGGACAAGCTTGGAGAGCATAGAGGGTCCTTCAGTTGGTAATTTCAGACATATGTGGACTAATGAACATGACATCAACCACTGGTGCTAGATACTTCCTTCCATTTGTTGATTATTTCAGTAGAAAAATGTGAGTATATTTTCTATAATTAAAATATGATGTGTTTAATGAATTTCAAAAGTTCAAAGAATTAATAAAGAAATAGTTAGGTTGTCATATTGCCTCTCTTAGATATGATACTGGTGGGAATTCTACTTAAAATATTTCAATAAATTTTGTGCTAAACATGGGATCCAAAGACAATATACTACACCTTACATTCCACAACAAAATGTATTGGTTGAGAGGAAAAATTGTACTATCACAAGATGGCTAGGTGTAAGTTGAAAAGGAAGTCTATTCCAAATAGGTTTTGAGCTGAGGCAATGTTCACAATAGTATACCTATTGAATAGATCTCCCACGATGGCGATGAAGTAGAAGGTCACAAAGAACCATGGTTTTGAATAAATTCCAAGTAAGTCATCTTAAAGTTTTTGATTCTATTGCCTACACTTGGATTCTAGCTAAGAAGATAACAAAATTAGATCCAAAGAGCGAAGATAATGATTATAGGTTACAAAAACACTATAAGGTTTATTGGTTGATTGATATTGACACTGATTGGGTAAGCTTCAATAGTGAAGTTGTTTTGATGAGGAGGTTGGACCTTTCCAAACTTCTCCTAAGTTTTGAATTACTTAGAAGTTGGAAGGGGCTGAGGATTCAGGTGTCAAGCTTCAGGTAGCTGCACTTGAAGAGGGGTGGAAGATTTTGAGCATGATGAGTCTCCTAGACTAGTAATTTATGATCAAGATATAGGTGGTCCAGGTCATGGTGAAAATACTGACTTCCGAACATTTTGTAGAAGATCCATAGAGTTTGTAGAGCTTGTCAGGAAGGGAAGCAACATTAAATACCATTTTATGAAGGACAAGCTTGGAGAGCGTAGAGGGTCCTTCAGAAATATGTGGACCATAGAACATGGCATCAACCACTGATGCTAGGTACTTCCTTTCATTTTTTGATTATTTCAGTAGACAAATGTGGGTATATTTTCTATAATTAAAATATGATGTGTTTAATGAACTTCAAAATTTCAAAGCATTAATAGAGAAATAGTTAGGTTGTCATATTGCCTCTCTTAGATATGATACTGGTGGGGAATTATATTTAAAATATTTCAATAAATTTTGTGCTAAACATGGGATCCAAAGACAATATACTACACCTTACACTCCACAAAAAATGTATTGGTTGAGAGGACAAACTGTACTATCACAAAGATGGCTAGGTTTAAGTTGCAGAAGAAGTCTATTACAAATAGGTTTTGAGTTGAGGAAATGTTCATAATAGTATACCTATTGAATAGATATCCCATGATGGCAATGAAGTAGAAGGTCACAAAGAACCATGGTTTGGAAGAACGTCCAAGTAATTCATCTTAAAGTTTTTGGTTCTATTGCCTACACTTGGATTCTAGCTAAGAAGATAACCAAATTAGATCCAAAGAGAAAAGCTAATGATTATATGGTACAACAACAATATAAGGTCTATAGGTTGATTGATATTGACACTGATAGGGTAAGCTTCAATAGTGAAGTTGTTGTTGATGAGGGGGTTGGACCTTTCAAAACTTCTCCTAAATTTTGAATTACTTAGAAGCCAAGTTCCAATGTGTGTCAGGGAGTGTTATGCATGTTATGAAGTGGCAGGGCATGTCGAAAAGTGCTAAGTAGAGAGTGCCAATTCATGTTGAGGAGTGTTAAGGAGTACTAGGACAACACAAGGGAATACTAGGTAAAAATACATGGAAGTGAATGAATATGAGGGTATGTAGGGAGTGGCAATGAGTGATAGTTGTCATGCCAAGGAGGGATTGAGAAAGTATTCTAATCAATCACACACCTTATTTACCACTCAATTCTTACCATTCTCACACCATAACAAAAAACCATAAAAATTCCATTCTTAAAATCTATTGTGTAGTTTCCTAATGTCATTCAAGTAGAATCTCTCAATTACTTATGTCAGTAATGGTGAGATCATTTTTTTATTCTCTTAAAGGAACTCTTTCTAGACATGCACCCCATCAAAGATAAATCATCAAGTCAAAAAGAATGGAAATGAATGAATAAGAGGGTGTGTTGGGGGTGTTAGCGAGTGTCAGGCGTGGCAAGGGGGGAGTGACAAGGCATACTAGGGAATGCTATGGAATTTTAAGAAGTTTCAGTGTGTGCTAATATGTTCCAGATAGTGCCAAGGCATGCCAATACATGTCATGTGTTAAGGAGGGAGTGTTAGAAATTTCTAGGTGTGCTAAGGAGGGAGTGACAAGGTATGTTAGGCAATTCCAAGGCATGATAGAGTGCTAGGAAAGCATGCCAAGTTGTGCCAAGTTCTAGGGTGTGCTAATGTGTGCCAAGGAATGTTAGGGAGTGCAAGAGAAACACAAGGTAGCACTATGTCACAATGCATGGAAATGAATGAATAATAGTGTGTGAAAAGGAGTTTCAACAAGTTCCATGTGTGATAAGGAGGAGTGACAAGGAATGCTTGGAAGTGATAAGGAATGATAGAGTGCTAGGGTGGGATGCAGCCAAGATGTGCCAACGCGTGCAAGGAAGTGTTAACTAGGAGTGCCCGGGAAACACAAGGGAACACTACGTCAAAATGCATGGAAATCAACAAATAAGGGTTTGGGATTGGAAGTGTTAGTGACTTCCAGGTGTGCTAAGGAGGGATTGAAAACGTATGCTAGGTAGTGTTAAGGCATGCTAGAGGCTAGGGCGACATGCCAAGATGTCCTAGGTGTTAGGTTGTACCAACACGTGCCAATTAGTGTTAAGGAATGATATGGAAACACAAGGGAGCACTTGGTAAAAATGCATGAAAATGAATGAATACGAGTTTGTGACTGGTATTTTCAATGAGCTTTAGGTGTGCTAAGGAGAGAGTGAAAAGGTATGCTAGGTAGTTCCAATGAATGCTAGAGTGCTAGGGTGGCATGCCAAGATGTGTCAGGTGTTAAGGTGTGCCAATTCATGCTAGGGAGTGTTAGGAGTGTCAGGTAAACACAAGGAAGCACTAGATCAAAATGCATGGAAATGAATGAATAAGAGTGTGTGATATGGAGTGTTAATGAGTTCTAGGTGTGTCAAGGAGGGAGTGAAAAGGTTATATGCTAGGAAATGCCAAGGTATGTTAAACTACCAAGGTGTGTCAGGAAGTGCTACGGTGTGTTAGGGAGTGTAAAATCATGTCAAGGAATTTAGGGGATGCTAACACATGCCACACAATTCCAAGGCATTTAAGACATATTAGGTGTTATGGCATGTCAAGATGTAAACTATGTTTCTCAGTTGTTTTACAACCACAGTTTTATGTGATGAGCCTTGTCTTGGTAACTTGTTAAGTGGGATCAATTCAGATTGGGCATGAGTAGTATAATATGAGTTAAATGTAGTTCTTAGGTGAACAAGGCATATGTTGAATTTCCACGACACATGAGAATTTGGGTTTGGTCTCAGAATATTTGATGCAAACACACTCAAGTGACACAACACATCAAATTTTAACAATGAAATTTACACACAGTAGGGGATCAATTAGTGCACATGAAATTTTTTAACTTTTTCAAACCTTTCTTCGTTAAATTACAAACTGTAATAGAATAGGCTAGAGGTCTTGTACCAGGGATGATGGCTGTTTACAATCACACTGATACAAGGAATACAACTAGGGCTTGGTGTTAGTCCTCTGACAACCAATATACCTTGAAAAAAACAACACTTGACCCAATTTTTGATGGTGGACACACGTAGCCCTTTCAATCCACATGCCTTGAACACATCTAGCAGGTCCTCTTTCCTCCCATTATGCAACTCTTCAATCTGCCTCTATCAATTAACTAAACTCCTTTATGTTACTGAACTCGGCTAAAAAAAAATTCCCTCTATCTACCTCTCTTTTCCTTTAATGTCTGCAACACTTAAAGTTTTCGATTAGCTGTTCACAACTCTGTTGTGAACAACTCTTTGGTCTGCCCACTTTTTCCATACTGCTGCTCCAAGGTGACAATTCTAGGGATATGGAGGTTTCCCTTCTTCTCAATGGCGCAATACTCTACAATACAGTGAACTAGGGCTAGTTGGCTAGCCCACTTGATTGCTACTTTAGTCCTTCAAATTCTGTACATCCTTAGGCCCAATACACCTACCCTTCTACCTGTCTTGTTTTCCTTCACAAGTACAGGACTTAGAGCTCTTCTTTGACAGTCGCCTAACAAACCTCCAATTTTACTTGGACTGCCATCAATTTTTCCAACCACAGTAATTGTTTTTACTAATCTAGTGCCCACAACACTGCCCTCATCTAGGGCTCTTCAAATATGCCAAATAATAGTGATTTGAGTCCTCTCAAAATCACTATTCTTATGTACCAATTTTTTGTTGTCCAATCTATGAGAAAATCTGAACTACTCATCTTATCATCCTTCTAACCATTTTTAGATGACTGAAATAGGGTTAGTAATCATCCATTAATAGTCCATTCATTAACTGTTTAGAGGCTGCTTCAGATCCTTGTCCAAAACTCTATGGACAGTCCAACAAAATCAACTCCTCTTCATGTCAATCCATTCCTCATATGGCACATTTATTCTACTCCAACTTCTACTCAGGTTCCACCTTCCTTTGGATTTTCTATCTCTGCACATAATTATGAAAACCATCTTCCAAATTTGTGATATATATTGCAGAGATAAACCTCTCTCTAAGGGTCACAACCCCTCTTCTTCTATGCAGATTTGTCACAGTATTAATGACATACATTATGGATTGAACATGCTAGGAAACCTCCCTAAATAGGAAATTATAGTTCTATTCTAATTGCTTTAGAACAAACCATATCCACCCATAGCAAAAAAGAAAACTCTTTCCTCCATAATATACTTGGCCTAGCTCCTATGGATCCATAGATTCTGGTCATTTCTTTGACTGAATCTTGACTTGAACTTTAGATCTCTACGACCCTCAAACTATGGTTACTTCAGTCAATAATACACTTGTGACTAATTCTATTATGGCCCTAAATTCTAGTGTAGACCGTCCTCCATTTGTGTTGGTATTTATCACAAACCTCATAACCTAGTACCTAGCACAAGGTAGGGTCTCAACCCTCTCTACTATTTCAAAATTTGATGCGGACTTCACACAGAAACACCACTGAAATCACATGCCCAAATTATCATGAGTCACCTCTCTTGAGCTTTATCTGCCCTAAGAGAACCAATAATATGACATCCTACTTCCTATCTCGAACCCATTAAGGTATGTGACATTCTTGTGAACCCTCACATGATGATCTTACTCTTGGTGGATGATCATGGCCTCCCTTTAGCAACGCTTACTCAGACCTCTAACTAGACCTACTTTAGGACTACATCTCTCCTAGCCTCCTTGTTAAAATGAGCTCATTCTCACTTGATGTTCTTTCCTTCATACTAATGCCTCCTTAAATAAATTTTACTATCTAGGCCTCTTAAGAACGTTCTAGAACTTACGAATTTTATATATTTAGATCTTAGGAAATATTATTTTTCTATTTAATTTTCTTTTAGATTTTAAACCTCATATCGGGTCCAAAGCCTCTTCTCTTGGGTTATTTTCCCAAAAAAAAAAAAATGGTAAAAATCACACAAACCCATCTCACTAGGCTTTTTGAGTACCTCCCAAGCTACAAAATTTAACAACATATTCTAGTTGTAGTAATCGTAACTTAGTCAAGCTCCTATAGTCAAGTGAGGACTTGGTTGGGTTCCTAAGTTGAAAATTAAGTAAGGGTAGTTGTGAGGGCATGATAACTAGGAAGGGTTAGGGAATGCCAAGGAATGAAAAGGTGTGCTAACACATGCTGGACAATGTCAATGCATTTTGAGGAGTATTAAGGAGTGTTGAGGTATCACAAGGGAGAACTAGGTCAAAATGAATGGAAATGAACAAATAAGAGTGTGTTCCAGGGACTCTCAGTGAATTCAAGTGTGCCAAGGATGAAGTGTGTTAGAAAAGGTTCATAATAGGATTTGTAAGAGGCTAGCCTACGATTGCGATAAAGGGCTCTGTTAGACTCATGTATTTCACAGTATGACAAGGTGACTAATCACTGATTAGAATATTGTTCATATACCAAAAATAATATTCTATGGATCTCATTTATTTTCAGAGAAGAAAGGGAGACCTTGACTATCAAAGAGCATCAAATGAATCAATTTTCCTTATATTTCAGTGGAAAGGAGAAAATTTGTTGCTGACAAGGTGTAATGGGGATCAAACTTCATTTCTGCCCTCATTCCATTTCATTTCATTCACCCTCTTTGCCCCCCTCATTTCCTCCATAGTCTCCCCTGCTATGAAACCCATTCCTTGCCATGCTTCTCTTCCATTTCATCTTCCATTTTGAGATATATGTTACCTTATATTTCTTCCGCCTTTCCGATCTACCCTTCCACCTTTACCGTTTAATTGCTTTTTATTCCCCAATCGCGATAAAAGTGGGGCCCTCATTGAATTTCACAGACTTTATGTATTTGGCATTGGAATTAAACTTTAAATAATGTGATCGTTGATTTGCGATATCGCATCGCATTGTTTTACCTTGTGAGCACCCGTAATCTATTTTATTTAGTTTGCGATGCGGTAAGTCGGCCGCACCTTAGCAGCTTCGCCTCATTACACAGCAGTTGCAATACATTGTTATATCATATAAAACTTCATAACATTGACCACTTGAAAACCTTCCTCTGATCCATAACACTCCGCTAATTTCCAGTGGGCCCCTCTTCCCTGCACTTCTCAAATTTAAGGAGTTAACCCCACAACTTATAAATAAAAATTAAGAGTTGTGATGTGTGCTTGCAATCCGGTCCCACTTCTTCCCTGCCACGTCACTCATATCCTCCCTCACTCATCACACTTCATAGATTTTAGAGTTTACATATTCTGCGCTTATAAATAAATGCTACAAATTGCGATGTGTGTTGCGGTCCTATCCCACTTACCCTCCACGTCATTTACCATCCATGTCACCTCCCCATCACCTCGCATCGCCGATTGTATTCTTAATAAACTAATAAGTTGTAAAGGTTGCGAAGTGCGCAGATGCAATTCCACTTCATAACTAAATTCTACAGAATTTCAGGTTTGGGTGAACGAGTTGTCACTATGTTTTGTGTGTATAACAGGTCCATTAGGGACTACGAGGTTTATAGCTCATTTCATGAATAAATAGGACAAAAGACCCGGAAATAAGAAAATTCTTTACACCTCATCACGCCACCATCATCTTTAAATCCGACGACCTACATTTCGTTTTGATCCCCCTTTACCATCCTTACTTTATCCTTGCAGGGGGGGTCTGAAACGAATGGCTTTCAAGAAAGGGACCCCCTTATGTGTCACTTTCTTATGAATTCGCACCCCCCCCATTTCTATTACCACTTACCACTTCATAAGGGTCTGAAATACCACTTTTCTCCTGCAAAACTTTTTTCCTCAAATGAAAAACCATTTTTTAGCCAGTTTTACTAGTCCATTTTCGAGGGAGATTCCGAGCAGATGGGAACAAATTTTGACAAACCGAGAGATGTTTTTATTCAAAACGGGATAAAGAACAAAACACTCTCCCAGATTTGCACAGGTGTCTTCATTTGGGATAATCAAAAGCCATCTCTCAGCCCTATTTTTTAGATTTCCGTTTTTTTCTGTGTTGGTCATGATTTTGCGGTGACTGTTGTGGAGAGCTGGAGATGAATTTTGAAAATATAAGAGAGTTTTTTGACCATAATGAGGCAAAGAAAAAAAAAATCTCTCATATTTTGCATAGGTGCCACCGTTGGGGACAAAAAAATGTCTGATTTGACCCCTATTTTCAACAATTTCGCCCATTTTTCACGGCATGACAAACATCCCAAGATTTTCAAGAATTTGTTTTTTGATGATGGTTCTTAGATGTGAACAAGGATAATATATTTCGGTAACCATTTTCCATAAAAATAGTGCTAGACAGTATGACATTAGGAAAACAAATCAATTGATACTGCAATGTGTTGGAAATGTTGTCATTGATGGCAAAGGAAAAGCCTGCACCGACCTGCTAAGAGAACTACATAGAGCTGCATAGGGGAAGAAGGCCATCAGATTGAAGATCTGGCTAGCCAGTAATTGTAATTTAATTGATTGTGTAAATAATAAATGTTTCAGTATATTTGTGCCTTGTGGATTTAATTCATGTGTGAATATTTGGGCTCTTGATGGATGATGTTTGATTTCTGTGTAATTGAAGTTTGAATCCCATAAGTAAGGATATGAGTAGAGTGATAAAAATCTGTACAATCTATAATAGGAATCTCTATGTGAAAGATGGAATTGAAATCCTGTGTATGATTGAGTTCTGGTGATACTCTGTCCGAGTGCATGCGCGAGAGTGTTAATGTATATACTCCTGAATGCTCGTAGTTATACGCTTCTATGTATATTTTGAAAACAGTGGCATGGTGTTGCAATTCCACATAATAAATGGAGGAGTGAGGTCGTAATGTGCAGAAATCAGCGTTGAGACGGTGCAAGGAGGAGAACCCTTTTAAATAATAAAGGACGACAGAATGCAAAGTTAGGCGGAACCCCAAGCCAAAAGGGCGAAACCACAAAGAGAGAACAACAAAGGTGGTTTCTAGTGTTCATCGCACCAACTTTACATGGTGGGTGGTATTCAAGAGATTGGGAGTGATTCCATAGGACGGGCGACATGTGTCCCCGAGAGAATTTGCAAAACCGCTCTCACTGCGTGCCATCGCGCGTTATTGTTCGCACATCTTCGCCAAGTGATATCCGTCTGATCAAATGAGGCGGTGCGACGCGATAACGACCGTCAGATGGAGACAACCGTTAGCGTTGGGGCCCATGCGTACGTATGTGTTGATCATTATTAAGGTTTGCGGATTTAACAAAATGTAATTTAGTGGGTCTATTCAAAGGTTGCCTCTGCGTATGCCTACAACATTGAGGTTTATTTTAAACCATACACAGTTGAATATAAAATACCAATTCAAAGATTGAAATATGAAGTTTAGAACGAGCTAAGTTGGTGATATTTTCCATGGTCGAGCTCAGAAATTGTAACCAGAGTGGGGAATAAAAGAAGTGTTGTTAATAAAGGGAGAGTTAAACAAAAAATTCACCATATATGTGATGTGTGGAAACCTGGTCATTTAACCAATGCTAAATTGATTGGTCCGAGTTGATTCGACTATGGTTTAAGCCATAGATTCTTCAAGGAAGTAAACTTCAGCATAAATTCGAAATTGCTCATATTGGAAATTGGGTTAAGTACTAAATTAATTGCAGGTGATTTTATGTGCAAGTAAGTTTTAATTATTTAAATTGCCAGCCTAGAAAATAGAGTATTGAAATTGCCCAGATCGACAGTTGGATTGAGTACAAATTTGTTGTATCCATTTTATATGCACACAGAAAGAGGAATTATGAGGCCTGACAGAGGTAAACAAAGATTTCAGAGTTGAAGAGATGTACAAACAAAGGGATTCAAAAGTACAGTGAACAGGTGGAATATGCAGATGACAGTGAACAAAGAGTATGCATAACAGTTTCTTAACAACAACAGGAAAGGACAAAACCAGCTAGCCAAAGGCTGAGTGAAGTTTATATACTGTAACTGAAAATGTAAATGTTTTATTTGTTTTATATTGTTTGTGATGCAAAGACAAGTATCCTAAGGAAAAGAAAAATCCCACTGTAACATGGAAATTTGTACAGATTATTATAATTTTAAATGAGTTGGACAGAGGAATGAGAAGACAGAAGTAAAAGAGTCATGGTTGTTCACTCCAAATTCCTTGTGGAATAAAAACAGTCATGTAATGAACTCTATATATAATATCAACTTGATATGAATAAGAAATAGAGAGAAATTAAGGATAGAGAATGAAAAGAATAGAAGATTGAGGTAGAGAAGAAAAGGAAGAGAGGAGCAAAAAGAGATGCTACTGAACAAAGCTGATATCTGAGGTAAATCAGCAAACATTTCTTGTGATAAATTAAGGAATTTGGAGCTTCCCTATCAAGTTGAAGCTTGATAACTGTCAGTTGTAGTTGACTGAGGTTGGAGCCTCCTGTAGGTTGGTGCCTGCAGAAAATTGATGGGATTTGGAGCTTCCTTGCAAGTTGTAGTTTGCAGAATTGAGGTTGGAGCCTCCTGTGGGTTGGTGCCTGCATAAAAACAGTGGTGAGAGGGAGTTGGAGCTTGCCTTTGCATCACAACAATAATAAGATGTGGTTTTCTCCCTTTATCGGTTTCCACTTATATCTGCTATCTCTATCTGTGTTTCATGTGTGCTGAGATGATTTATCAAATCTGCCTAATGTTTGCTGCTCTCATAATAAGTTTAATGTCACATTAATTTAATACTTGCTGCAATATATTAAGACTGTTCATATACTAAGGTTGATTATAAAAGTAAGCTATAAATAAGCTGATGAAAAGTTGAAAAATGCTCATGTATGTATTGAACTGATTCACCCCCCACCTCTCAGTTCAACTAAAATTCAACAATTGGTATCAAAGCAGGTTCCTTTGTACCAGTTTAACAACTAAAAGGAGATTCTAGATTCTTAGGATGGCTAGTAAATAAGGATGCTCAACCAATAAAGCCCCTTTCTTTATAGGTGCAAATTATGCCTTCTGGAAAATCAGGATGAGGACATACATAATGTCTCTAGAAATAGAAGTTTGGGGTGCTGTGGAATTAGGATATGCCCCAAAGGAAATTGACTCAGAGAAAGAATCCAAACAAGATTTTGTAGCTAACGCAAAAGCCATGAATGCCATCTTGAATGGATTGTGTGAAGCATATTTTATCAAAGTAATGCACAAAGACACTGCCAAAGAGATGTGGGATACTCTGGAGAACATCCATGAGGGAGACAAGAAAGTAAAGACTACCAAACTTCAAGTCTATAGAGCCCAGTTTGAGAACTTAAAAATGAATGATGATGAAGACATTGACAGTTTCTTCCTAAAAGTTGCAGAAATTGTTAACAATATGAAAGCTCTTGGAGAAACCATGCCAGAAAGTATAATTGTGCAAAAGATTCTAAGATCTCTTCCATCCGGGTTTAATCCCAAGGTGTCTGCAATAGAAGAAACAGTTGATTGGGAGACCTTGACCATGAACCAGCTACTTGGAAATTTAACAGCATATGAGATGAGGCTCCCACAGAAGAAGCCAAGTACGAGGGAGGCAGCCTTTAAAACAGAAAAGAAGAAAGAAGAAGAGGAAGACATATGCTCTTGCTCGGATGAAGAAGAGGAAAAATTTGTCAAGAAATTGGATAGAGGCTCAGGTAAATACAAAGGTAAACTTCCTTTCAAATTCTTTAACTGTGGAAGAGTTGGACACTATGCTGATAAGTGTCCTCACAAGAAAGTAAGGAATCAGGCTCAAGAGTCAGAGAAAAATACATCAAAGAACTGGCAGAAAGGAAAGAAGTTCAGCAGAAAATCCTTCTATGCTCAACAAGACAGCAGTACATCTGAAGATGAACTCTCGAGTGAAGATGGAACCTCTAAATTTTTATTGATGGCTATAGAAGAACTTGAAGGTCTCCTGCTAGAAGATGAAGAAGAAGAATGTGAAGTCGACCTTGAGGGGGAGCTAAGAAGTGCTCTGGAAGAGATTGATAGACTCAAGCTGAAATGCAGAAAACAAAAGGAAATTCTCCTCAAGTATGTACGAGAAGAACAGAATTCAGAAGTCCTGATGCAGCTAAAGATAGAGCTTGAAGAAGCCAAGAAGATACAGGACATGTTATTTAAGAAAATCAAGGAAAAAACTCAGGAACAAGAAAAGTTGGAAGAAGAATTAGTATGTATCAGGAATAAATTAGAAAATGCTCAAAGGAAAGTGGTAATAAACTCTTCTCAAACAACAAGCTCTAGTAAGTTGAATGAAATTCCAGTTTCTCAAAGATCGCCTATGATAAAAACTGGAATAGGCTATGAAGGAGAATCAAGTAAAAACAAAGAAAAGGAAAACAGAGAGATTATTTTTGTAAAAGAAAAGAAGGATGATGAAGTAGCTCAAATAGTGTGTACAAATGAGGAAACTTGTAAGGAAGGAGACAGAACCCAGAAAAATTCTCTAATAACAAAGAATGAAAGAAATACTCAAACAACAGGAAAAGATTTATATGCCCCTGAGTATGTCAAATTTGAAATCCATCAAAGGAGATTCTTCCCTCCTATGAAGAATGCCACTTGTTATGTCTGCCACAAGCAGGGAAACATTGTTGCATATTGTCATGCAAGGAGGAGTAATTTAAACCAGCAAAAGTTGCAAACAGTGAAGAGACTGTCTCAAACAAACAAATGGAGAAAACAACCTTACATTAGGTATGCAAATAATTTCTATGGTTATTGTTTTTATTGTAAGGAATTTGGTCATAAAATTATTGAATGTAGAAAATATGGACAAAGATTGATGTTCAACACCTCAAGGAGGTTTATGAATCAAAGAAATTTGTTTCATACTCACAATTCTGCAAAAACTATGATCAAATGCTGTATATGCAATCAAGTTGGACATATGCCTTCCAAATGTCCTCTGAAAGGATGTGATTCATCATCTCACAAAAGATATCAAACAAAAGGATGGTTCCAGTGGAAAAAGAAGGTGAATAAATGTGACCTGGCTCTAACTGCTCAAGATCTGAAAAGCCAATGGTATTTGGACAGTGGCTGGTCAAAACATATGACTGGAGATAGGAGAAAATTTATAACTTTTGACGAAAAGAAAATTGGTAATGTTACTTTTGGCAATGATAAATCAGGAAAAATCAAGGGAAAGAGCTCATTCAGCTTAGATAATGGCATAGGTAAGGCCCAAGATTTACTATTTGTAGATGGGCTGAAAGAAAATTTGCTGAGTGTCAGTCAAATGTGTGATAAAGGCTGTGAAGTTCTTTTCAGATCATAAGACTGTGAAGTCAGATCAAGCACCACAGGTAAGACTCTGCTCAAAGGTGTTCGAACAGAGAGCAATGTTTACATCGTGAAAGAGGAAGATGAAGCATTCCATCTTAGCAAACTTGAGGAGTCATGGTTATGGCATAGGAGATTGGGACATCTCAGCTTCGATCATATCATCAGACTGAGCAAGAAGAAAGCGGTCAGAGACATGCCAGAAATAAAAAGGCCTTCTAATACCATATGCAAATCTTGTCAATTGGGTAAACAGACCCGCACATCCTTTAAGGCCAAAGATGAGTTATCAACAAGAAGACCACTCCATCTTGTGCACATGGATCTGTGTGGACCTGCAAGAACTAAAACACCAAGTGGAGAATCCTACTTTATGCTAATAATAGATGATTTCTCCAGAATGACATGGGTTTATTTTCTCAAGAATAAATCGGAAGCTCTGGAGAAATTCAAAATATTCAAAGCATTAGCAGAAAATCAGACAGGATGCAAGCTAAAATGCATCAGATCGGACAGAGGAGGTGAATTCAAAGATTATGACTTTGCAGATCTGTGCAATGAATATGGCATAAAACAAAAATTTACTATTGCAGGGACACCTCAACAGAATGGAGTAGCAGAGAGACAAAACAGATCTGTTCAACAGATTGCTAGAGCCATGATGCAAGAGAGTAATATTCCTCAAACCTTCTGGGCAGAAGCAGTACATACAACGGTGCATATCCTTAATAAAGCTCACTTAAGGCCAAGCAGTGACAAGACTCCCTATGAACTATGGCATGGAAAGCCAGCTTCAATCAAACATTTTAGAATTTTTGGAAGCAAGTGTTATATAAAGAATAATGATGAAAATCTTGGGGAATTTGATGCAAGAGCAGATGAAGGGATTTTTCTAGGATATGCTTCCAAAAGTAAAGGGTACAGGTGCTACAACAAGACTCTTAGAAAAATAGTAGAAATTATTTACGTGAGATTTGATGAAGAACTTCCAAACAATATAAGAGATACATACTGCTACAGTCCATCAGACAACCATGAAGAAGAAAACCAAAATGATGATGAAACAAGCAAGACAACAGAAGATGCAGAGCTGAGCTCGAAAGCCCCCTCAAGATACACTCAGAAGAATCATCTTGAAGATCAGATCATAGGAGACAAGAAAGTAGGGGTCCAGACAAGAAGGCAGCTAACAGAACAAACAAAAGAGGTATACATAGCCATGTTATCACAGATAGAGCCAAATAGATTTGAAGAAGCCAACAAGGACAAGTATTGGGTGAAGGAAATGAATGAAGAATTGGACCAAATTGAGAAGAAAAATACCTGGGAACTAGTTCCTAGACCAATTGAGAAAAATATCATTGGCTCAAAATGGGTATTCAAGAATAAAATGAATGAGCAAGGACATGTAATCAGGAATAAAGCCAGACTAGTTTGCAAAGGATATTCACAAATTGAAGGACTTGATTATGATGAAACATTTGCTCCTGTAGCCAGAATGGAAGCCATCAGAATGTTTTTGGCCTTTGCATGCCACCAAGACTTCAAGGTATATCAAATGGATGTGAAATCTACATTTCTGAATGGAGATCTAGAAGAAGAAGTCTACATGGAACAACCAGAAGGTTTCACTTTAACAGAAAAAGAATACTATGTGTGTAGACTGAAGAAGGCTCTATATGGACTGAAACAGGCTCTTCGTGCTTGGTACTCAAGACTGGATAATTATTTGCAAAAACAAGGCTTTAAGAGAGGCGGAGTAGACAACAATCTATACATAAAAGCCCATGAAAATGAACTCCTGATTGTTGTAGTGTATGTTGATGACATTATGTTTGGAAGCAACAAATATGAGCTGGAAAAAGGGTTTGCTGAGGAGATGAAATCAGAGTTTGAGATGTCCATGATTGGAGAACTTAGTTTCTACTTAGGACTTCAAATTCAGCAAAATAACACAGGTACATTCATCTCACAGGAAAAATACTTAAAATAAATGTTGAAAAAATTCAAAATGGAGGACTGCAAACCTGTATCAACTCCCATGATCACGGGATGAAAGCTGTGTGTTGATGATGGATATGTTGATATAGATAAAAAACTCTACAGATCCATGATAGGAAGTCTATTGTATCTGAAAGCATCAAGACCAGACATCATGCTAGCAGTAGGACTAGTGGCTAGATATCAAGCAACACCTAAACAAAATCACCTTCTTGCTGTAAAAAGAATATTTAGATATCTACAAGGAATAGCACTGTATGGGCTTTGGTATCCTAAAGGAAAAAACTTCACTTTGCCAGCATACACAAATGCATATTGGGCCAGCTGTGTGGATGACAGGAAAAGTACAAGTGGAGGTGCATTCTATCTAGGAGAAATTTTGGTGGCATGGTTAAGTAAGAAACAAACATCTATCTCTCTATCTACAGCAGAAGCAGAATATATAGCAGCAGCAGCATGCTGTACACAAGTCATGTGGATGAAGCAAACCCTACAAGACATGAAGGTAAGCATTGATGAACCTATCTCAATCAAATGTGATAATAAAAGTGCTATAAGTATATCAAAAAATCTCGTGCTTCACTCAAAAACTAAACATATCCCAATCAAGTATCATTTTCTCTGAGAACAAGTGGCTCAGAAGGTAGTAAAGCTGGAATATGTACCAATAAAAGACCAGACAGCTGATATATTTACCAAACCTCTTGCTAGAGAACCATTTCAATACTTGAGAGATAAACTAGGGGTAGTATCTGTAGATGCTACTCTCTGATATAAAGAGAAAGAACAGTTTCAGGGGGAGAACAGAAATGAAAATATCATTCCAGGGGGAGATCACCCAGCAAGGAAAGCATGAAACAGGTCCTCAGGGTCAAAGGATTATGGAAAGAATACACCCATCATAAAAGAGTTAAAGAAAAGGCTAAAGGGTCAGAATTTTAGATTTAATCCAAAGTTTGGAGCAGCAGGGTACAAAGACAGAAGATCTCAGAGAGAGGAAATGAAAAAAGCAAACTAGGAAATGAGAAACCCTTTGCCATTGATGTCAAAGGGGGAGGAAAAGCAAAAAGGGGCTTCTATAAGGCAAACAGAGGAAGAGTATTGCCATCAATTCCAAAGGGGGAGACTGTTGGAAATGTTGTCATTGATGGCAAAGGAAAAGCCTGCACCGACCTACTAAGAGAACTACATAGAGTTGCATAGGGGAAGAAGGCCATCAGATTGAAGATATGGCAAGCCAGTAGTTGTAAGTTAATTCATTGTGTAAATAAGAAATGTTTCAATATATTTGTGCCTTGTGGATTTAATTCATGTGTGAATATTTGGGCTCTTGAGGGATGATGATTGATTTTTGTGTAATTGAAGTTCGAATCCCATAAGTAAGGATATGATCAGAGTGATAAAACTCTGTACAATCTATAATAGGAATCTTTGTGTGAAAGACGGAATTGAAATTTTGTGTATGATTGAGTTCTGGTGATACTCTGTCCCTGTGCATGCACAAGAGTGTTTGACTTTGCAGTTAATGTACTCCGTCTTTGTGTTAATGTATATACTCCTGAATGCTCATAGTTATACGCTGATGTGTATATATTGAAAACAGTGGCATTGTGTTGCAATTCCACATAAGAAATGGAGGAGCGAGGTTGTAATGTGCAGAAATCAGCGTTGATACGGTGCGAGGAGGAGAACCCTTTTAAATAATAAAGGACGACGGAACGAAAATTTAGGCGGAACCCCGAGCCAAAAGGGTGGAACCACGAAGAGCGAACAGTAAAGGTGGTTTCTGGTGTTCATCGCAACACCTTTACACGGTGGGTGGTATTCAAGAGATTGGGAGCGATTCCACAGGATGGGCGACACGTGTCCCTGAGCGAATTTGCAAAACCTCTCTCACTGCGTGCCATCACGCGTTATTGTTCGCGCATCTTCGCTGAGCGATATCCGTTTGATCAAATGAGGTGGCGCGACGCGATAACAACCATTGGATGGAGACAACTGTTAGCGTTGGGGCCCATGCATACGGATGTGCTGATCATTATTAAGGTTTGCGGATTTAACAAAATGTAATTTAGTGGGTCTATTCAAAGGTTGCCTCTGCGTATGCCTGAAGAATTGAGGTTTATTTTAAACCATACACAGTTGAATATAAAATCCCAAGTCAAAGATTGAGATATGAAGTTTAGAACGAGCTAAGTTGGTGATATTTGCCATGGTTGAGCTCATAAATTGTAACCAGAGTGCGGACTAAAAGAAGTGTTGTTAATAAAGGGAGAGTTATGAAAAAAATTCACCATATATGTGATGTGTGGAAACCTGGTCATTTAACCAATGCTAAATTGATTGGTCCGAGTTGATTCGACAATGGTTTAAGCCATAGATTCTTCAAGGAGGTAAACTTTAGCATAAATTCGAAATTGCTCAGATTGGAAATTGGGTTAAGTACTAAATTGAGTGCAGGTGATTTTATGTGCAAGTAAGTTTTAATTATTTAAATTGCCAGCCCAGAAAATAGAGTACTGAAATTGCCCAGATCGACAATTGGATTGAGTACAAATTTGCTGTATCCATTTTATATGAACACAGAAAGAGGAAGTATGAGGCCTGACAGAGGTAAACAAAGATTGCAGAGTTGAAGAGATGTACAACAAAGGGATTCAAAAGTGCAGTGAATAGGTGGAATACGCAGATGACAGTGAACAAAGAGTATGCAAAACAGTTTCTTAACAGCAGCAGGAAAGGACAAAACTAGCTAGCCAAAGGCTGAGTGAATTTTATATACTGTAACTGAAAATGTAAACATTTTATTTGTTTTATATTGTTTGTGATGCAAAGGCAAGTATCCTAAGGAAAAGAAAAATCCCACTGTAACATGGAAATTTGTACAGATTATTATAATTTTAAATGAGTTGGACAAAGGAATGAGAAGACAGAAGTCAAAGAGTCATGGTTGTTCACTCCAAATTCCTTGTGGAATACAAAAAGTCATGTAATGAACTCTATGTATAATATCAACTTGATATGCATAAGAAATAGAGAGAAAGTAAGGATAGAGAATGAAAAGAATAGAAGATTGAGGCAGAGAAGAAAAGGAAGATAGGAGAAGAAAGAGATGCTACTGAACAGAGTTGATATCTGAGGTAAATTAGCAAACATTTCTTGTGATAAATTAAGGAAGTTGGAGCTTCCCTATCAAGTTGAAGCTTGATAGTTTTCAGTTGTAGCTGACTGAGGTTGGAGCCTCCTGTAGGTTGGTGCCTGCAGAAAATTGATGGGAATTGGAGCTTCCTTGCAAGTTGTAGCTTGCAGAATTGAGGTTGGAGCCTCCTGTGGGTTGGTGCCTGTAGAAAAACAGTGGTGAGAGGGAGTCGGAGCTTGCCTTTGCATCACAACAATAATAAGATGTGGTTTTCTCCCTTTATGGGTTTCCACTTATATTTGCTGTCTCTATCTGTGTTGCCTATGTGCTGAGATGATTTATCAAATCTGCCTAATGTTTGTTGCTCTCATAATAAGTTTAATGTCACATTAATTTAATACTTGCTGCAACATATTAAGACTGTTCATATACTAAGGTTGATTATAACAGTAAGCTATACATAAGCTGATGAACAGTTGAAAAATTCTCATGTATGTATTGAATTGATTCACCCCCCCCCCCCTCTCAGTTCAACTAAAATTCAACACAATGGAGTTAATGATCCAGGCAAGGCGATGCAAGAAAGGCTGGGGAAAAAATCAATTTTGTCTCACTTTGTCTTTTCGGAATTTTAAAAGCCCAATTGCGTTCACCTTATAATTCACAAAGGGTCACCAAATTTAATACAACCAACGATGGCTGACAAATTCACCTCATCATAGCCTTGCATGGCCATACTTGTCCATTTTCTGCTTAAATTGTAATCGATGAAAGTTTTCCAGGGTAGATTAGGGAAAACCGACTGAGTTGTTAGTTAAATACCACTATAATTATCATTATAAATGGTTGGATATTTTAGCACCTGTATTGTAAGAAATACTATTGAAGCAGTTTAATTTCTGGAGCTGGACATCAATAATCAAAGACCGTTTATAGGAATCTTGAGTTGTGTCAAAATGGTGATGTGTTTCATCTTTGTTTAAATGCTTCCATTGTTTTCTCTGATGTGTATCTTCTCATCTAATTTTAAATCAGAAATTTTAGATTAAGATTCGCTGTCAGAGTACCTTAATTCTGTCTGCATTTACAATCTGAATGTTTTCTGCTGAAGTCTAATTAAATAATTCTTAATTTCTCTTTAGACACTACAAAACCTTACTGTTTATTTCGCCTCATAATTCATACAGCTCTTAAAATAAATTTAGCATAGTTAGCTTGCCCTGTGATTTGCTCTTGATTTTGATGTGCCTTTCTAGTCTTTGACTCCATCGCCCAATGGAATAGATTCTTCATCCCTATCTGTCCAACCACACAATCAATAAAACAAACAACCCCCATCACTCTAACTAGCCTAATATCAGTACATATAACCATAAAGTTAAATCTATTTAAATCATAAAATAGAGAGAGCCCTCTTTGGGTCTAAGAAGGCTAGGTCCTGGACTCCAAAGCGGTTGTATGTTGTTCTTTATAGTTTAGTTTTTCCAATATTCTAAATTATAGAGTGCAAACAGGCTCGACAAAGAAATTTTAAACAAAGGGAGACTTTGTGTTGGGCACAACACTATTTTTCCTTTATCTATTATTTTTATATGACATGTGGCACACTTTGGCCGAATGCTCATGTTTTAAACTATTTTAGACAATTAAATATTGTACATTTTTATGTATAAGTTTTGGGGAACTCGACTTGTGCCAAACTATATCTTGTGTGTCTTCTGTATCCTGTGGTTCTTACAAACTCTCAGTTAATTCTCTACTATTTATATGAACTAGACATACATGTGAAATATTGCCTATGTAAGTTATGTTTCTTAGTTTTTTTATGGCCATGGCTAGATGTGATCCTTGTCTTGGTAAATTCTTAAGTGGGAAAAGTTCAGCTTGGACATGACTGGCCTAAGATGAGGTATAGGAAGTTCTTAGGTGAACAAGGCACAATCTACTTGTAGTAGGTGCAATTGATCAAGTTGTTACGACTGAAGCAGGCCAATGTCACATGAACTAGAGTAGCTAAGGACTTGATTGGCTTCCCAAGTCATGAAAAAATGTAAGGATATTTGTGAGGGCATGAGTGCCAAGGCATGTTAGGGATTGCTAACATGTGCCAGATAGTTCGAAGGCATGTAAAATATGCTAAGATGTGTTAAGTGCTAAGGCATGCCAATATCTACAATGGTGTGACAATACATGCCAGGGACTATCAAGGAAACAAAAAGGAGAAACAAGTTAAAATACAAGGAAATTAACACATCATAGGTTAATAAGTCATAAATTTACATATTCCAAGAGGGGCATTCTATGCACACTAACACTAGGTGGAAATGAGTGTCAAGTGCCAAGTGTTAGTGCATTCTAAGTGCCAAATCATCCTTTTTTACTTCTCTTCTAATTTCCAATAATTGATCTCAAATAAATTTAATATTAAACCATGCCAAAGCATATTGAGGCATCTTAATGAATGCTCTACATGATAATGATCATGACCTCTTTAGGACTACATGTCTCTTCACCCCCTTATCAAATGAGCTCCTTCTCACTTGATGCTATTTACTTCATCCTAAGGACTCCTTAAATAGTTTTTCCTAGACCTCTTAGGAACCCTCTAGAACTTCTGGGTTTTATCCACTTAGACCTTAGGAAATATTAATTTTCCTTTTCAATTTTCTTTTAGATTTTAAACCTCGTCTTGGGTCCAAAATCCCTTTCCTTTGCTTCTATTCCCACAAAGCCTTTTGTGACCAAAATCACACAAATCCATCTCACTAGGCTTGTGGAGTACCTCCCAAGCTACACAATTCAACAATATAGTCTAGTTGTAGTAACTATAACTTGGTCAAGCTCTTGTAGTCAAGTGAGGGCTTGGTTGGGTTCCCAAGTCGAAAATTAAGTAAGGGTAGTTGTGAGGGCATGATAGCTAGGGAGGGTTAGGGCATGCAAAGGAATGAAAAGGCATGCTAGCACATGTCGGACAATGTCAATGCATGTTGAACTAGAGTGTTAGGGAGTGTTGGGGCATATCAAGGATATCTAGGTCAAAATGCATGGAAAGGAACAAATAAGAGTGTGTGCAAGGGAGTGTTAGCGAATTCAAATGTGCTAAGGATGAAGTGTGTTAGGAGAAGTTTAGAATAGGATTTACAGGAGGCAAGCCTATGGTTGTTATAAGGGGCTCGACATAGAAATTTTAGACAAAGGGAGATCACTTTGTGCTAGGCACAACATTGTTTTTCCTTTAGTTATTTTTTTTATATGAGATGTGGCACACTTTGGCTACATGCTCATGTTTTAAACTATTCTAGATTTCTTCATATTGTACATTGTTGTGTATAAGTTTTGGGGCACTCAGCTTGTGTCATCTTATATCTTGTGTGCCTTGTGAATCTTGTGGTTCTTGGAAACTCTCAGTTAATGTTCTATTGTTTATATGAACTGAACATACATGTGAAATATTGCCCGTGTAAGCTATGTTTCTTAGTTGTTTTACGGCCATGGCTAGATCATGTGATCCTTGTCTTGGTAAATAGTTAAGTGGGACAAGTTGAGATTTGACATGAGTAGCATAAGATGATTTATAGGCAGTTATTAGGTGAACAAGGCACAATCTACTTGTAGTAGGTGTAATTGGTCAATTTGTTGGGCTTGAAGCAGGCCAACGTTTTCACATGAACTAAAATAGCCAAGGACTTGATTAGGTTCCCAAGTCATGAAAAAATGTAAAGGATTGTTGTGAGGACATGAGTGCCAAGGCGTGCTAGGGAATTCTAAAATGTGCTAGATAGTGCGAAGGCATGTCAAACATGATAAGATGTGCCAAGTGATAAGGCATGCCAAGATGTGCAAGGGTGTTTCAATGTGTGCCAAGGACTGTCAAGGCAAAAAAAGGGAGAAACAAGTTAAAATAAAAGGAAATGAACACATAAGAGGGTTAATTAGTCATCAATTTACCTTTTCTAAGAGGGGCATGCTAGGCACACCAACATGAATAGGCGCCAATAGGTGCCAAGTGCAAAGTCTTAGTGAAATCTAAGTGCCAAGTCTTCCTTTGTTGCTTCTCATCTACTTTATAAAAATTGATACAAAATAAATTTAATATTAAACCGTGCCATATCATACCAAGGCAACTCAACGTGTTCCATACATGCTAAGACTTTCCAAGCACCAACACATGCCAAGCACCAATATGTCTCAGGGACTGTCATGCATGCTATGAAGTGGAATGGCATGTTGAAGACTGCTAAGGTGTGCTAGAGAGTGCTAATGCATGTTTAGGAGTGTTAAGGAGTAATAGGACAAAACATTAAGGGAGCACTAGGTCAAAATTCATGGAAGTTAATGAATATGAGGAACGTGTGCTAGGGACTAGTGTTAATGAGTGCTAGTTGTCATGCCAAGGAGGGAGTGACAAGGTATGCTAAGCATTGGTAAGGCATGCTATGGAATATCAAGGCATGCAAAGAAGTGCCAAAGTGTGCTAGGGAGTTCCAGGGTGTGCTAATTATATGTTCCAAATAGTTCCAAGATATGCCAATACATGCAAGGTGCTAAGGATGTGCAGGGTGCCAGGATATGTCAATATGTGTCAAGAAGTGTCAAGGCAACAAAAGGAAGAACCAATCCAAAATGTAAGGAAATGAACACATAAGAAGGTTAATAAGTCAGGACTTTATCTTTTTCAAAAGGGACATGCTAGTCACACTAATAATAGGTCACAATACATGCCAAGTGGCATTGTGTGCCAAGTGATAATGTATGTCAATGCATTCAACCAAGGTGTTCCAGGGCATGCTAGGGACTACATGCATGCTAACACATGCTAGGAGAGTTCCATGTTGTGCTAGCACATGGCACCATGTGCTTGGGCATCAGTTTCATGACAAGATGTTCTAGGTACAAAGATGTTCCAAGACATGAGAGGTTCTAAGAAACATTAGTGTGTGACAAAGCATTAATTTAAGGTGTGCCCAGATTGTTGAGGAGTGTTAGGCCTTTCTCATTAATAGAATTGTCAGATCTTGATTATGTATTAAATAATATATTTCCTATACACACTAGTGGAACTTTATCTAAAGGGAATTTTATAGATAATAAAATTAATAGATATGAATCATGTGTTGACTCATAGGAAAACTCTATTCGACTAGTGATTACTTGAGGGAAATGATACACACTAATTACTTCTTAAAAAATTAACTGATTATAACCACTATGGCCTTGGAAATATCATAAAAAATACTCCAAAATAATGGCCTTAAATTGTTATCTTTTGAAAAAAAAATATTAACAGGCATATCGTGTCATAAAAAACTCATTGGAATGATGAATGGTGATGAAAATTTTTTGACCGTCACCAAAAGTAACAAAAAGAGCATTGGTGAGGGTAATTAAATGTTCATCACTAGAAGTGTCACCAAAGAGAGAATTATTGATGGGCCTTTAATGAACCTCACCAAAAGTGTCATTGAAAATGGATTTAGTGATGAACCTTAAAGGACCATCACTATATACACTTACAGTGACATTTTTTTAAGGACCATCACCATATGTGACATTGGTGACGAACCTTAAAGGTCTGTCACAAGCATGACCCTCACCAATGTCCTTTTTTCTTGAAGTGATACATACATACATATACACATATAGACATTAGAATAAAACAATCCTGATCCCTGATGACCCTATCAAATAATCGTTATACATACATGTATACATATATGGACATCAACATAATCATGATCACAACACAATTGCTAGATAGCATAAGGAAAAGGTTAAGAGAAATCCCTAGATTTGTGCATAACATGCACAACATTGAGAAAAATAGTTCCCAACATACCCAAGGCATCTGATGCCTCAATCCATTTACTTTACCTTTCTCATGAATATCCTACCACCGCCCATTTACCCAAATGGTCCAAACCAATCCAGCTAGATATCATATTATTGCCTTCAACTGCCCTTATACATGCACCAATTTCATCTGGGTCTTAAATTACCTATTGGGTTTCATTTTACTTTTCCCAAGCTCCATTAAATTTCCTTTTTCCCCAAACCAATTCCCAAGACCCTCAAAACATAAAAGGAAATAACAATAAACAAACAATAAGAAACCATGAAAACCAATAAAAATACGACATCACAAAACAAGTGGCATGGTCATGCACCAGACATAAAAAAAAACTGAAAATCAAGTGAAACAAATCACAAGGCACCAAAAACACCAAACTAGCAACAAGCACCATGATTCAAATCCATGGGTTCCCAATAATTCCAAGGGAAAGCTCAACTCGATCCTTCTTCAATATTTATGGGTAAAAATGCGAAGATGGATAACACTTTTGTGAGAATCCTGGGCGGAAATTTTTTTTCCTCAATAGTTCGGTCGAACATTTGTCAAAGTTAGGCCGAACTATTCAGGAGTTCGGCCGAACTTTTGAAATTAGTTTGGCCGAACTCGTTCTTCCGTTTACATTGATGGTGTACTGATGACAATGGAAAACAGGGTCGAACTATTAGTTCGGCCAAACTTTTAAAATAGTTCGGTCAAACTATTATTTGATAAATATATTGCTCGCAAACTATTATAGGTTTCTTATTCACATTTGTCTTGCACGATTTTAGTTGATTTGGTGTTCACATCTGTTTCACGCGATTTTAGTTGATTTACATCTGTCTCGCGCGATTTTAACTGATTTGGTGTCTCGCTGCGATGAGGAGGGGAGTTCTGTTGATTTGTGCCTCGACATTAAGGTAAGTTTTGTTAATTTCGTTATTTTTTGTAATTATTTTTTGTTGGTTTTTTTAAATTTGATTTTTTTTGTTCGCAGGGTCTTCCATGATGTCTTCAGCATCTTCAGGGATCGCTCGGGTTCGAATTAACAACCAATTTTTGTTGTGACTTTCCAAGTACGTATGTTCCTTTCCAAATATTAGCTTGGTAGTTTGATTGAATTTTGGTAGATTCTGCTTAGAGTTACTGTCTATAGTGGACGTGCAAAATTGTGCTTTTGGAATCACTAAATCACAAAATAACTTTTTTTTCAAGTAGAAAAACATTGGATATATAATGTCTAGTTCAATAGAAGCATACATGTCTTACAAAAACCATTGAAAATATTCACAAAAAACTTAGCATCTTAAAAGTGAAAATAGGGACTACGTAACAGTCTGCCTGTAAAAACAAAAAATAGTAGTGTCTTTTTTATAAAAACTCCTATCCATCAGGAGGAAAGATTTATAGTAGTGACCAAAATTAGTCGCTCGTCGCTCTCAATTATTCACTCTGTCTTTCATATAAAAGAAAGCCACCAGTATAGTAGATAGAGAAAGTGGTCATAAATGAACCCTGTGTGTACAAAAGTCAGATTACATACCTCTAAACAAGTCGACGTCATATCTAAAGTATAGGTCGGCTTATTTACAGACATGATCAACTATTTAAAGGAACTTGCAGATTTCAGTTTGACACAGAATTTAGGTGAAGTGTTCTGTGATTTAGTGCGGATTTCAGGACAAAAATACGTGTGGATTTGAGGACTGTAATAAGTGCGAGTTTAGGACTGTGTTTCTATACATATAAAAGAGATAGACTAGTAAAGAAAAATCAGATCAAGGCCTGCAATTGATGTAAAGTTCATAACTGTAAATTCAATAAGAAACAATGGGTAGAAGGGAAACAAACCTCCCCCTCTAAAAAGCACAACAAAACAGAAATAAACCGCCCATCTACCAGAACCTATAGGGTGCCAAGGCTATGTTAGAAATACAAGTAACCTGCCAAGTAAACATGTAGATATCTTAAGTGAAACAAAAACATTAATAGAATTGGATTGTACCTTTAGCATCTTCTCCACCTAAATCAAAAAATTCATAGGACATCTGACCAAAAGGACCCTCTAAACCCATTTAATATATATATATATATATATGTATATATATATATATATATATATATTTCTCTAAAGGCTACCCACTATGGATGGGACTAATTAATATATTTCTTGTTTTGCAATCTAGCCTACTTCCTTCAAAAAAGATAATATTTCTTATCATATCAGAATTTCATGTGTTGATCATCCCTAGAAAAGACAGAGTGGTTGTCATGATCTCCAACTGTTTTGCACAGAATAAATATTCCACCTTTTCATGATTTTTTCATGAATTTAAGCATCTGCAAAAAAAGATAATATTTCTTATCACATCAGAACTTCCTTCAAAAAAGATAATATTTCTTAAATCATATCAGAATTTAAGCCTCTGCAAAAATGATTTAATATTTCTTGAAATTCCTTCATGATATCTATGGTTGCTCAGGTTTAGTATTTTCAACAGCTGTTTTAGTAGGAACAACTTTTGGATCAACTGATTTTGGATCAGGAGTAGTGGTTTTGGAGTCTAAAATTGTTGTTTTATCATAATCAGTTTTCTTGACAGCAACAGATTTTTGAGAATATGTTGTTGTTTGGACAACTTCATCTGTTATATCAACAATCTTGGGATATTTCTTATCATATAAGAATTTCATGAGTTGATAATCCCTAGAAAAGACATAGTGGCTGTCATGATCTCCGACTGCTTTTCATAGAATGAATATTCCACCTTTTCATGATCTTTTAATGAATTTAAGAATCTGCAAAAAAATATAATATTTCTTATCATATCATAACTTCCTTCAAAAAAGACAATATTTCTTAAATCATATCAGAATTTAAGCCTCTGCAAAAAAGATTTAATATTTCTTATCATAATATTTCTTGAACTTCCTTCATGATATCTATGGTTACTCACCTTCGTTCAATATTGGGTAAAAAGTCATGGTTTTACCTTAATTTCTATTCTAATTCCCTTTCCTAACTTTGATTTTCATTTAATATTTCTTATCATAATATTTCTTGAACTTCCTTCATGATATCTAAGGTTGCTCACCTTATTTCAATATTGGGTAAAATGTCATGGTCTTACCTTAATTTCTATTCTAATTCCATTTCCTAACTTCCTAAATTTTATTTTCATTTAATATTTATTTTCATAATATTTATTGAACTTCCTTCATGATATCTATGGTTGCTCACCTTCGTTCAATGTTTGGTAAAAGGTGATGTTCTTAACTTAATTTCTATTCTAATTCCCTTTCCTAACTTCCTAACTTTGATTTTCATTTAATATTTCTTATCATAATATTTCTTGAACTTCCTTCATGATATCTATGGTTTCTCACCTTTGTTCAATATTGGGTAAAAGGTCATGGTCTTACCTTAATTTCTATTCTAATTCCCTTTCCTAACTTTTATTTTCCTTTTGACCTTGAAGATAAACCCAATCATTAAATATGATAGTCATCCCTTCTAGGGAACTTAGTATGGGTTTCTTAGTGATTTCAGACCCTTATGATGATGTGAGGTGGTGTTTCAAACATGGGAGTAACTTGTGTTTGCATGTGATGCTCACGGGCCATGGTTTCTTTTGTGGGTTATAGATGGTTTAGTTCTACCTCCTAAGATAAAATTTATAAAAAACTTTCCTTTATTCCTTAAAGTCAAAATATATCTATACTAAGGATTAATTTTTATACGTATTTCTACCATATAAATTCTAATGATAATTAATCACATATGTGTTAATTTAGAATATGAAATAAGCCCTTTTTACACTTGGCTTGGCTCTTAGGTACATAGATGGGTGGGTTTGGGAATGTGGTTCACATGAAAAGTAATAGGGATGGATTTAGTGGAAACCTTTTATAAGATCAGGACTCAAAAAATTGTGATATTTTCCCTTCTTTCCAACTAAGTCCATCCTTCTATAAAAATCCTTTTTAATGAAGCAGATATATCCATAGTGATCCACTGATATTTGTTCACCAACAACTATTCCATTTTGGACTTTTATATCTCAAAACTATGCTCATTGAATTTATGCATCTATATCTTTAAACTTCTTGAAACTGTTTTATTACACCATAGGAATCATTTCGAGAAAAACACATTAGCCATAAAAGTTTCCCATTGAAACCAAAAGTGTTTTGATACAAAACATAGGTTTTAACCTTATATAGTTAATTGTTTCAAATAGATTTTTAATAAAATGAAAAATAGTCAATGTAAAACACATGCACATTAACATATAATTGTGATATTTTCCCTTCTTTCCAATTTAGTGGACATTCTTCTGGAAAAACCCCTTTTAATGAAGCAGATATATCCATAGTGATCCACTGATATTTGTTCAAAAACAACTCTTCCATTTTGGACTTTTATATCTCAAAACTATACTCATTGAATTTATGCATCTATATTTTTAAACTACTTGAAACTATTTTATTACACCATAGGAATCATTTCAATATATCTCCCATTTTAATGGGGTGTATCACATTTAGAGAAAAACACATTAGCCATAAAAGTTTCCCATTGAAACCAAAAGTGATTTGATACAAAACATAGGTTTTAACCTTATATAGTTTAATTGTTTCAAATATATTTTTAATAAAATGAAAAATATTCAATGTAAAACACATAGTATTTAGAAAAAAAAGTAATTTGATACAAAACATAGGTTTTAACCTTCTACTATGTTAATTGTTTTGAAAATAGATTCTTAATATAATGAAAAATATTCCATGTAAAACACATTCACATTAACATATAATTATGATATTTTCCCTACTTTCCAACTTAGTCCATCCTTCTAGAAATATCCCTTTTAATGAAGCAAATATATCCATAGTAATCCACTGATATTTGTTCACCAAAAACTATTCCATTTTGGACTTGTATATCTCAAAACTATGCTCATTGAATTTATGCAGATCTATATCTTTAAACTACTTGAAACTGTTTTATTCCACTATAGGAATCATTTCGACTATTCCATTTTGGACTTCTATATCTCAAAACTATGCCCATTGAATTTATGCATTTATATCTTTAAACTACTTGAAACTATTTTATTTCACCATAGGAATCATTTCGATATGTCTCCCATTTAATGGGGTGTATCACATTTCGAGAAAAAATACATTAGCCATAAAAGTTTCCCATTGAAACAAAAAATGATATGATACAAAACATAGGTTTTAACCTTATATACGTAATTGTTTCAAATATATTCTTAATTTAAAATGAAAAATATTCAATGTAAAACACATGCATTCTTATACACCCTTATGTCTACGTAAAGTAGTTTGAGTGATTCCACGGGTCCTCTACACCCTTCATACGGTATAACTGGGACATGTAGTGTTAAATTCTACAAGTTCTATAGGCAGAGTCTGTAAAGGGCTAGGTAGCCTCTGGATCTCATCTTTTATGAAAGGTGACATATCTAGTAAATTCCCCTACAGTCAATCTCTGGAATAAATCTAAATAGAAGTTTTTCATTTTCATATCCATGGTCTCAAACAATGAGAGAGAGAAAAAACCTTTTATATTCAATGTAAAACACATGAATTAACATATAATTGTGATATTTTCCCTTCTTTCCAACTTAGTCCATCCTTCTAGAAAAATCCCTTTTAATGAAGCAGATATATCCATAGTGATCCAGTGATATTTGTTCACCAACAACTATTCCATTTTGGACTTATATATCTCAAAACTATGCTCATTGAATTTATGAATCTATATCTTTAAACTACTTGAAACTATTTTATTACACCGTAGGAATAATTTCAAGAAAAACACATTAGTCATAAAAGTTTCCCATTGAAACCAAAAGTGTTTTGATACAAAACATAGGTTTTAACCTTATATAGTTAATTGTTTCAAATAGATTTTTAATAAAATGAAAAATATTCAATGTAAAACACATGCACATTAACATATCATTGTGATATTTTCCCTTCTTTCCAAGTTAGTGGACATCCTTCTAGAAAAATCACTTTTAATGAAGAAGATATATCCATAGTGATCCACTGATATTTGTTCAAAAAAAACTATTCCATTTTGGACTTTTATATCTCAAAACTATGCTCATTGAATTTATGCATCTATAGTTTTAAAATACTTGAAACTATTTTATTACACCATAGGAATAATTTCGATATATATCCCATTTTAATGGGGTGTATCACATTTTGAGAAAAAAATAAATTAGCCATAAAATTTTCCCATTGAAACCAAAAGTGATTTGATACAAAACATAGTTTTTAACATTATATAGTTTAATTGTTTCATATATATTTTTAATAAAATGAAAAATATTCAATGTAAAACACATAGTATTTAGAAACAAAAAGTAATTTGATACAAAACATAGGTTTTAACCTTATATAGTTAATTGTTTTGAAAATAGATTCTTAATAAAATGAAAAATATTCAATGTAAATCACATGCACATTAATATATAATTTTGATATTTTCCCTTTTTTCCAACTTAGTCCATCCTTCTCGAAAAATCCCTTTTAATGAAGCAAATATATCCATAGTGATACACTAATATTTGTTCACCAACAACTATTCCATTTTGGACTTGTATATATCTCAAAACTATGCTCATTGAATTATGAATCTATATCTTTAAACTACTTGAAACTATTTTATTTCACCATAGGAATCATTTCAATATGTCTCCCATTTTAATGGGGTGTATCACACTTCGAGAAAAAACACATTAGCCATAAATGTTTCCCATTGAAACCAAAAGCTCAATTTGATACAGAACATAGGTTATAACCTTATATAGGTAATTGTTTCAAATTAATTCTTAATTTAAAATGAAAAATATTGAATGTAAAACACATGCATTAACATATAATTGTGATATTTTCCCTTCTTCCAAACTTAGTGGACATCCTTTTAGAAAAATCCCTTTTAATGAAGCAGATATATCCATAGTGATCCAATGATATTTGTTCACAAACAACTATTCCATTTTGGACATTTATATCTCAAAACTATGCTCATTGAATTTATGCATCTATATTTTCAAACTACTTAAAACTATTTTATTACACCATAGGAATCATTTCAATATATCTCCCATTTTAATGGGGTGTATCATATTTCGAGGAAAACACATTAGCCATAAAAGTTTCCCATTGAAACCAAAAGTGATTTGATACAAAACATAGGTTTTAACCTTATATAGGTAATTGTTTCAAATAGATTCTTAATTTAAAATGAAAAATATTCAATGTAAAACACATGCATTCTTATACTCCCTTAAATTTCTTATACTCCCTTAAATTTCTATGTAAACTAGTTTTAGTGATTCCACGAGTCCTATACACCCTTCATAGGGTATAATTGGGAAAGGTAGTGTTAACTTCTACAAGTTTTATAAGCAGAGTCTGTAAAGGGCCAGGTAGCCTCTGGATCTCATATTTTATGAAAGGTGACATATCTAGTAAATGCCCCTATAGTTAATCTCTGTAAGGCCTAAAAATTGAACCTAAAGTGGCTGAACTCTCATACAATTTTTAACTTCCATAGGATTTTACAGTCAATCTTTGTAATAGATCTAAATAGAAGTTCGTCATTTTAATATCCATAAACCTCAACCACTTTAAGGAAAACTGTGTACATGTGTCATTTATCCCATAAATTCTTAGGCAAAGCACTTTAAGGCAAACTGTGCACATGTGTCATTTCTCCCATAAATTCTTAGACAAAGTTTTTAAAGCATGTACATGTCATGTTGTCTTTCTCCATTAAATTTAAAGCATGTTTTTTATAAGTGCATTTAAAATAATTTTGCAAAGCATGTAAATGTCATTTCTGTCAAGCTTTAAGGCCTAAAAGTTGAACCTAAAGTGGTTGAACTCTCATAGAATTGTGAACTTCCATAGGATTTTAGTTTGTCTGTTGAGTGTTAACTTCTACAAGTTCTAAAGGTAGAGTCTGTAAAGGGCCAGGTAGCCTCTAGATCTCATCTTTTCTCAAAGGTGACATATCCCGCAAATGCCCCTACAGTCAATCTTTGTAACAGATCTAAATAGAAGTTTGAACTCTCATATAATTTTGAAATTCCATAGGATTTTAGTCTATTTGTTGAGTGTTAACTTCTACAAGTTCTAATATAAACCATGCACATATCATATATCTCATGATCATGTGTTTTTTTTTTCAGGGATAAGAATTTTCCTTTAAATATGGTTGAAAAATGGAAATTATGCATAGAAGTTTCTTGCTGTCCTAATCCATGGAAAGCAATGATTACATATGTGCTTTCCAATATTGCGACTAGCAAAGTCGTCCAAAGGAAAATGAATATACCGGGAAGAACAACATACAACGAGGCATATTATATTGGATTGATAGAAGGCCTGGGAATAGCTATGGAGTATGGATCAAATGGAATTGTAGTTTCACCAATTATGAACTTGTGTGCAACCAGATGAATGGCATGTACCAAGTTAAGAAGGAGAGGCTAAAAGAACTGCATGGAATAGCAAACAATATTGTTAGCCAATTTAATTTTTTTAGTATAAGACATTGTTAAAATGTGAATAATAATTCTGTTGATCTAGTGCGTGGGGAAATTCCAATTCAGGATTCATTTATCAAAGATGAATTAATAGATGAATTAGAATTATATGGGGCAATGCCAATGCAAGATTCATCTCTCAAAGATGAATTAGTTTTGAGAGGCTCTTCTTCAAAAATTCAAGATTCATCTCTTAAAGATGAATTAGTTTTGAGACGCTCTTCTTCAAAAATTCAAGATTCATCTCTCAAAGATGAATTGGTGTTGAGACTCTCTCCTTCAAAATTTATTGATGGACATTGTAACATATCTTGGATATGTGTGTGTTTTGTACTTATAAATGTGTCTTTTTTAATGACCATGTGATTTTTTTAATTATATACCAAGTGTGCTCCCACCACACCATGTAAAGCGCAACTTGGTGAACTTCACATTTGCAACAAGTGGTGAACTTCACATTTTTATAAAATTAAAATGCGGGGACTTCAAAAATTTTTTGCTTAAATGAAGTTTCACTTATTTTTTAATGACAATGTGTTTTTTTCAATTTTATACCAAGTTTTCTCCCACCATGTAAAGTGCAATTTGGTGAAATTATAATTTTTATAATTTTTTTGCTTAAATTGAGTTTCACACATCAATTAGTGCTTTGAAAGTTGTGTTTTACATAATTTGTGTACAGTAAATTACATTAATTTTCTGAAAT
Source organism: Pinus albicaulis (assembly GCA_034641835.2). Lineage (NCBI taxonomy): Eukaryota > Viridiplantae > Streptophyta > Pinopsida > Pinales > Pinaceae > Pinus > Pinus albicaulis. The sequence continues at coordinate 528,603,066 of CM076574.1, read as the reverse complement.
TTATTTTGATTTTTTTTAAATTCTAGTCATTTAAAAAAATAATTGTAAATGTCCACCGTAGATATATATATCATGGAGGATGAACAACGAAGATCAACAGAATCCCATAACTCTAGGAGAGGTGGGGATCAGGGATCGAGGGATGTTCATGGTATTTAAATATAATCTTAAATCTCCATACATGTGTGTACATATGGAATTGATTTTTTATCGACTTTGTGAGTTAAATTAGTTGTTAATAAACTTTTATTTTTTTATTTTTAGGAGATAAGAGGAGAAGGGTCTCTACTCCATCCATGGAGCATGCCCGTGGTTCACCCAGTCATGGTATGGTTCACGCAATTTAATCAATGAATATGTACGTGTATTTATATGTATGAATGCATTTTTCAATTGATTATAAATTCGTATTTGTTTATGAAGCTTCTCTCTCGTCTCGAGAGGTTGGTGGTGGTTCAAATCCCCTTAGAGGGCCATCAATAAGTGCTAGCAGGTTGCGTGAAGGTGGTGATATTTATTCCCCCTGAGGCTAATCAATGGTTGGTGGTGCTGGTTCTCAGCAGGGTCGTTCTGGTTCTCAACAGTTTCAGGGTGGGGAAGATGCTAGCCAACGACATCGAGGTTGCCATCAATTTTAATATTTTTTCATTCAATTTGTACAAATTTGTTTACATGTATTTTTTATAATATACAAAATTATATATATTGATGCAGAGGCTAAAAATGCTCCAAATGTTTGTCAAAAAGGATGCAGGGTGGAACACTTCATTCAAGACCACGACTTATCTGACCGAAATTTTTGATATAACTTGGGAAAGAAACATGGAGAAATGCACCTTAGAAAGGTGTCAACAACTTCATGAAAAATTGTAGAGAGATCTTGTGGATTTGACTCTACGTGCTGAGAGTCGATAAAGCTTGGAAATAGTTACACACTCTTTAGGCGAACTAGTAGATGTGTATCGAAAGCTTGGGCCAACGACTGATACATTTGTAGAAGTCATGAGAAAAATAAAGGAAATAGTAATGGTTCCCAATAAATGCGAGGATGTAAAACAAAGACTTACAAAAGAAATGGCGAAGTTAATGTTTAATTTCAAAGAAGGGCTGAAAAGAAAGATGCTGAAGGTGAAATATTTCAAGCACCCCGATATAGCTCACTATTTGTATGATAGACCCCTTGCGGCCTATGGAAGACTCCCATGGAATGACGAATTTCCTCTTTATTTTGTAAATTTTTTTAATGCAGAATTCTCTTTGGAAATGAAACCTAATTACAATGACCTTCCGTCTGAATTTTTTGGTCCTGGGAAAGGTCGATTGTGTGACCGTAGGGGCACTAGGCGTGATGTTGAGTTGCCTCGCCCTAAGCCACCATTGGTTAGTCGACCTTTTCGGGTCGAAACTTTGCGATAGAGATGGAAGCCACTTCTAAAATTAGTTGAGAAGCAAGGGATGCCATCATCGACAATGTTCACAGTGGATTGGGTGGAGTCGATGTTTGTCTGAATCGACAAAGAGCACGTGAGAATGCACGTGCCAATTTTGTGTATTGTATAGATGAAGAGATTGACAACATGGGTGTTGAAGATCTCAAAATATATGCAAATAATTGTCACAATGGTTTGAAAGACCTAATTCTTCATGAGGAAGAGGGCATGGGAACGATATGTGTTAATGGTTAGGGTTCAATTATTTTAACACATACATACAATTTGTAATAAATATACATGTACATGTATACATTTATTTGTATGTATATTAATATAACAAAAATGTATCATTATATGTTAAAACACCATTTGCAGTTGTCACGCTTAATGAATGACCAAAATGTTAATATCACGTTCGGAGTTTCTGGTTCAAACAATCAAGATGGGTCTCACCATCAAGATATGTTGACAAATGTTAGTGTTTTTTAAGTGATATTTTTAAAATAAATAATTATTCACACATGTACATGTACATATATAATAATAAAATGTTTTAATAGATTCCGATTCTGTCCAATGTTTTTGGGATGGTGGTACCTTCTTCTTCCTTGGGAGATGTACCTTCTACTTCCTTAGGAGATGTGGCAGATCCACAACAGGTATGGACAATTTTTCACTTTTAAAATTTTTTATTTTAAGTTATATATTCCACCTCAAAAATTTCCATTAAAAAATGAGATATATCTATATCTTGAGTTATTTTAAATTTTTTGAATTTTAGGTTTTTGGAGATTTTATTTTGGAGCCTCTCTTAGGAGATGTCCCAAATCCACCTACAGAAGTATTCAATTTTTCACTTTTAAATATATATGTTTTTTTAAAAGTTATAATTTATAAATTGAATTTTAAAAGTTTTATTTTAAATTGAGATCTTGATCTTGAGTTATTTTATACTTTTAATTTTTTTGAATTTTAGGTTTCTATAGAAGATTTCTTTAATCCACAGAGTCTAGCGATGGAGATAGGAACATCCACACCATTTCAACCATTTGAACAAGTTGTCTAACTTTTTTTTTTAATATTATTGAAAATAGGTTTATATATAAATGCATTTTCATTTGAAATTTTTTAATATGTATATATATATATATAGAATTGTACATGTATATTGTACAGTTTACTGTTGGAGATGTTCCCATGGGTGAAGTTGTAGTAGGTGAGAAAAAAATGGAGAGGGAATCTCATGAGGTATTGCATGAATTTTTTTTTATATTTTGTTTTTTACATGAAGTTCTATATATTCTCACTCATTTTTAAAACATCAAATTTTAATGTTTGTATGTGCATTGTGTATAGGTTCCCCATGCTTCGCAAGATAGCTCGTGGATTGAGACTCTGCTAGGAAAGACACTACATCCATCTGTATTTGATGGATGATTTCTAGATTTGATTGAGATTTCTACTCTTAAATTTACTTTTTTATATATTATCTAGATGCAGTCACACACACACACACACACACACACACACATATATATATATCTATATATATATAACTTGATATTTGATACTTGTGAGATCTACAATTTTTGGACATATATTTTATGTGAACTACATTTGGATAGTTGAACTACTAGTAATGTTGTGTTATAATTTGTTTTGTTTTTAAAAGTTAAGTTTTGGATGGTTGAAGTACTTTTGGCATGTGAATGTGAAGTAGTGTTGTGTTATAATTTGTTTGGTTTTTAAAACTTAAGTTTTGGATAGTTGAACTACTAGTAATGTTGTGATCTATAAATTAATGTTTTGCGTTTGAACTACATTTGGCATGTGAAGTTATGTTGTGTTATAATTTGTTTTGTTTTTAAAACTTAAGTTTTGGATGGTTGAAGTACATTTGGCATGTGAATTAATGTTGTGATCTATAATTTTTTGTTAAATTAAAAGTTAAGTTTTGGATGGTTGATCCGTTAGGTCCTGTGATTTGGCAGATTGGTAGACCAAATGACAGGGTAACGGGAAACCAGTATTTGGAGTCCTAGGACCTAGCCCTCCCTGGACACAAAGAGGGATCTCTCTATTGGGTGCAAAGTATGTGTTCTTTTTTCTCTAGGGTTTTGATTTTAGGCTAGTTGTTAAGTGTAGGGTTTTTTATTGTTTTGGTTGGGTAAGATGGTCAAGTAGGATAGGTGGAGTGAGAGTATGTCAAAGCCATTGGGCTATGGAGTCAATGAAAGTCAAGGGTGTCTCAAATAATGAATCAGAGTGCAGTGAAAGGCCAATTTAGCAAGGTTAAAGGATCCTTAAGGTTTTATGAGTGAATTGGAATGGACATCATGTTTGTGAATAAGATAGGGCAAAGGGAAATCAAGAATCCTTTGTCAAATACCTAAGAACAAGGAGGTCTTGAATATGATCAGCACAATATACTAAGCATGAGATAGGGAAAACCATTTACTCTATGATAATATATTAAACCAATAAAAATCCAAGATAAGCATTTCAGTGAAACATAGGAGCATAAGAGCTTCTAACTTTAGAAATTCACCTTCAGAATTTGGGGAAAACATATAAGATAACACAATAACTCAATTTATGAAGAGAAAACTCATAATCATCATAAATAAAAATATAAGAACTATGAAACAAGTTGATAAGCATGGACAAAGGGCAAGATTGAATGAGACCTCTTTGAATTAACCTAGCAGACAATATTTCAAAGAAAGACTTCAAGATAGGGTTTTGAAAGCTTCAAATAAGCAGGGCATACAATGAATCATATTTGTAAACTAACATACTAACCGTTCATGAAACAAAAACAAGTTTAGGTGAACCTAAGGAGCAATCAAGAATTACTTAAGCAGACCAAACAGAAGAAAACATCAAGGCTATAAAAAACAGGAGGACTGAGGTGCATCAAAGAGTATGTCTCAACCTATACTTTTCTTATTTATGGCAGCTAAGAGAAATGAAACATAATGATAGAAAGGAAAACAATAGACAAATTAAGAAGACATCACCATTCACCAAGCTAAGGAGTCCTACAAACAAACTTCTCCATCATCAAGCCAAACAAGCCATTCATCAACTCCACAACACCAATTTCTTCTCCAATCTCACGAAAATCATATATTTCTCTCAAAGCTCATCAAATGCCAACAAAATAAATAAGAGCCTCATGCTCTATTTATGGAGAAAATGAGGACTAAAACCCTAAATATGGTAGGAAAATGTCAAATTCAACCATAAATGTCATTTATGGCCAAGAGACCATGCAAGGTCCAAGGCACATAATATCCTAAGAAATAAACGCCAAAATAACTATTTGCACCTAATTCTAGAGTGATTTTCCTTTAAAAACTCAAAAATATTATTTTGCAATAAATGAGTATGTTTTGTTGACTTTTGGTCCAAAACACACTTAGGCAGTCTCTGTGCACAGTGCCACTTAATAGAAAATAGGGTCTATTGTGACTACGTTTTGGACCCCTTTTCGATGCCGGATTTGGCTCTGTGATGGCTGGTTGGAAATCCTGATGAGTCTACATTACAAAAACTCTTGATTTGTTTTGAATTAATTCCATTTTCCTATCCAAAAATCCATTCTCCCAACACGGCTCTGTGCGCAGTGCCACTTCCAGCATAAAATAGGCTCTGTTGTAGCCAAGTTTTGGACCACTTTCTGACGTCGGATTTTTTTTCGTGATGGCTTGTTGGAAAGCTTATCAAGTTGTATTTCTAGATCTACCTTTGGTTTTATGAATGAGTTCCATTTTCCTATCCCAAAATCCAATCTCCCAACATTGATTTGTGTGCAGCACCTTGCCTGAAGGTGAGGCAGAAAGGTCAAAAGTTTGGTGTTTTTTGACCTTTTGAGGGGTAAAAACTACTCCAAATGATTTGCAATTTTGTGAGAAGACTGCTGGTGATGAGAGGAATTCAAAAATTTAAATTTTTCAAGCTGAGGATGCACCAAATTTTTGCGTAGCGCCTAAGGTGCTGTGCACAGAGGCCTCAAAATTTCAAAAACACAAAATTTTGTCCAATTTTGCCCAAAATTGGTGGAGAGGTCCCTCAAGAGGTATTGGACCCTTGTTGAGAAGCCTCGGCCAAAAATCCTAGGCTATCATGCTCCTTTTCCCCTTTTAGGTTTTTTAGCTCTATGAGGGCCTCCTTTAGTTTGGCACAAACAAGCCAATGTTTCTTTGCATAGTGCTTGGTCATTTTCTTTTGGAGAGTAAGGCCTCTTTTCACCTTCTTGAAGTGCTTGTGCTCATCTTTGTAATAATAAATGACACCATGTGCCATCTCAAAATATCTTTCCCACTCCCTAAGATGTGCATCTTTGGTTAAGAGTGGCAATATGGTGGCCATCTCCTTGTCCTCATTGTCACTTTCTATATCAATGAATTGAGGCTCTTGAGTGGTTTTCTTGATTCTCTTACTCCTCCTCACCTTTACCTATTGCTCACTCCTTTCCATATTTTCCTTGCCCTTTTCCAATGGCTTGATAGATGGAGAAGAGATGGCCCTTTTCCTTTTTGAGGCGGCAAAAACATCTCCTTTTCCTCTATGGTATGTGCATGTGAGAGGAGTGATAATGGTAGTTTTGAAAGTGTTTTCATCATTGTTATGGCCTTTGGTGTTGTCACTAGATTTTTTCATTTTTTCCATGGCTTCCATAAGTCACCTCATGCCTCATTGGGTCATTGTTGTCTTGATATTTAGCATCCTCATCATCATTGTCTTCCTCACTGCCTTATATACTATCATTGTGGCTTTCAAATTGATCATCAGCTTTTGTACTTGTCTCACTTTGAACTTGTTCGTCATAAAGGTCCTTTCTTCATCATATTCTAGGATATATTCACTTCCATCATCATTGGGAGGCTGATTTGTGTCATGACAGTCATGATAGTTGTCGTGACTATCATGACTATCTCTTTTGCTATCCTTTTACTCACTGACTATTCTATCAGTGTCATTGCCTTGGTCACTGCTTGCCTCTTCAAACTCTGTTTCAGCCTCATTATTTCCCTATTCTTGTTCTTCTATTTATTCTTCATCTCCCTCTATTTCTTCATTTTCATCATCTTCATCCATGTTGTCATTGTTTGCACTAGGACTAGGCTCACTGTTATGTTCATTTACATTTTTCTCTTGGATGTCATGTTCACTTTCTTGCTGACTGTCATCCTCATCATTTTCTTCATTATCCTCTTGGTCTTCATTTTTCTCATTAGCACCACCCTTTTCTATATTTGGGAGTGATTCAGTGGTATCACTATCATCATTTTTTTCCTCCAAGTGCTCATTGTTTTTGTCTTTATGGTTGCCATGCTCATCTCCCTCTTGCTGACTGTCATCCTCATCCTCTTGCTCTTCTTCATTAAACTCCGTGTCTGCCCCAATGTCTTCATCATTTCCACCATCATCTTCTTGTTCTTCATTGCCACTGTCATCATCTTCACTTGATGAATCTTTTCAAACTTTTTGCAGGAGCCTGGAGACAAATTAGAGGAAAAAAAAAGGTGATTTTGGCAATTTTTTAGCATTTTGACCAAAATTCGTCCTTCTGTAGTGCCGCCCGACAGGCCATTCCTGTCGGCCCTCCCTGTGCATAGCGCCAGTTCGGGTTGGGCAGTTGGTAGGCTTGTGCGCAGTGCTGGAGGGTTTGAGGGCGAGTCGGGCGATTAATCGGGCTTTTCGGGCCTCATTGTGCGCAGCGCCGTTTGAACGGTGGGCAGGTCAGGTTGAACTAGGCGTGTGCGCAGTGCCACCACCAGTGCATAACACCACATCCTCTATGCACAACGTAGTGTTTTTTTGCAATGTGTCTGCCTCCTTTGTGAGCAGCGTTGACAACTTTGTGTATAGCGCCTCCATCTATGCGCAACGCCTGAAAAATTCAACAATTTTTTGCAGAAAACCATAAAAAAACGTTTCAACGGCTCTCCTTCTCTTCAACACTTGGAAACATGAACCCTTTTCATGAATTTTAACACTTTTAAACAACAAAATTGTGATCATTTTGACATGTTTTCCTTTAACTAACATTCTGTCATGTTTTCTCTGTGAAGTAGTGAAAAACCTCCTGGTTTGAAAACCCTATCAGTTGGCATCAACAACTCCTTTAGTCTTCATGTGTGCCATCATTGTGAGATACATTAGGTTTTTTAGACCTTATCAATCTTCCTGTAGGTCACCATCTTGACAGTTTTACATAAGTGTCACTCATGGTTAACTATCTTTTGTAGAATATACTTTTGATAAGGAAACCCTTGTTGGAGGTTTTCTCTGCTTTGATTTTAGACTCATTATATGTTCGTTCCTTTGACCATTTTGATAGTGATATATCTCTGGTTCGTCTTTAGTCTTCTCACCTCATGCTTGCCTTCCTTTTGACCCTTTTAGATGCCTCTGACAGTACTTTGAAAAGTCAGGCCTTTGCACTGATACTCTTTTTCATATGCATTTTTGGTGAGGTGGAATCAATGCTTCTTTATAAAACCCTATAGGGCAGCTTGAATACCCCCTAAAATGCCATCTTATGTTATGAAGGAGGCCCTATTATCATAATTTTATTGGTTTGTCATTCTTCCCAAACTCCTAGGTTTTAGAGCTGTTAGGAAAATGTAAACAGTGTTGTCTTCTAAGTTCTCTTAAAACCTTTCAAACTCATTTATTATTTCTAAAGAATCTTCAACGTGCACTTGATGGAGTTGAGGTGACCTTTGTCCTTGTAGCCTTTGTACTGATTCACTGGTTTTTCCAAATAAGTGACAAACCCTAATTATCTTCAAACATAGGCCTTGTTGCCTTCTTCTTTGTTGTGGATGGTCTTCTTGTGATGATCTTACCCCATTACCTTACCTCTTCTCATGCTGATAGAAATATTTATCATTTTTTCAAGTATGTGAACAAGGGCAACTATTTCCCTTGCAAAATTTGTTTTTTGGCCAAGGAGGCCTTTCTTGAATGGCTTTTGATCAGTCTTGGATCAAGTTGCTTGACCTTATTCTTCTTTGATTATGGATGCAAAAACAAAACTTGGAGGGAAAATAAAAGTGACCACCAACCATTTTCAACCTATGCAGGAGCCTGGGGCCAACTTGAGGATGAAAAGACTGATTTTGACCCATTTTTGGCAATTCTGGCCAAACTTCTTTTGTGCGTAGCACCACTTCGTATGTGTGCAACGCCAATTTGCAGAAGGCATTTGGAGGCCTTCTCGATGTCAGAATGAGCTCCGTGATAGCTCGTTGGAAATATTGTTGAGTCTAATTTCCAAAAAATATTTTTTTTACATATGGTGTTCATGTACCTATTCAAAAACGGAGTTTCCCAACACTGGTCAAAAAGTGTTGAATGATGGTGCAGAAATGCAGAGTGCTAGTGCAGACAACTTTTGGAGGTCTTCTGCTACTCCAAATTTACCTCATGATAGCTCATTGGAAATAAATTCAAGTCTAGTTGTCATTTGACTTATCAAGCAAGTCATTTGGACACTACAGCTATGAGAAAACCTGATTTTCCCAAGGTCACTCCAGCAGTGTAAAAATTCTCCTGGGACACCTGTATTTTTTATATTGCTCCAAAACCATGATACCTGTGTAAAACCTGAAGGAGGTATTTCTTCTTCAGCCTATATCGGACAGAAACCTCTCTCATGTTTTTCAAATTCATCTCTATTGGGTCATAAACACAATTCGAAGCAAAATTGGCCCTAGGTGTGGCACATGGCTTGTCTCTTGGAATGAATTCTTGGAAAATGATGGAGGCATGATGTTTATGAGTAGGTATGGAATTATGCTTTCTGAAAATATATATAAAATGAATCATTTTATCTTGTGCCTCCTTTTCATATCAAACCCTATCTTACTTGGAAGAGGAAATTAGGGTTTGGTGTAGGGGATTTAGGACTGCCTTGCAGAGGGAGGGGAATGAAGGGGTTAAGGGTTGTCTAAAGTATTGGGGAAATTTTTGGGGATAGGAATAGATGTTAGAGAGTAGGGGAAAGTGGAATTTTAAGAATTGAGTGAGGGGAAAGGGTCAAAAAGGGCACAACACAGGCATAGTCTTGAAAAGTGTCAAATTGTTGCAATAGGCTAGGTTTTGTAGAAAAATGATGAGTTCGAGGGATAGGAGTGATGGGAAGTGTTTATGAAGGTATATTGAGGATAGGAGGAGGTGTAAGAGCATCAATATACAAGCTTTGTTGATGTTTAACCATGGAGGTTATGAAAACAATAAAAATACCCTTAATAGCCCTGGATGGACAATGGAGGAGTTAGGCAAAACAAAATAGAGGGCTGAGGCCAAAGGTGACACAACAAAGACAAAATGAGTGAAATGAGCCCATGATTGGTCTTCTAGCATGGGTGAGTTGAGCTTGACATGATGGGATGATGAAATAGTGAAAAAATTATCTTAAGGATAATGAAGGCAGTGAGATTTCTAGAACTCACAATGTTTTTGAACTTTTCTTCTAGAAAAATTAGGATAAGCATTTAGCCATCTACAAAGGAAAAAATAACTGATGACTAATAGTGGCTCCACTTGGGGAGGGTAGCTCATTTTTAGGAGGTGTCCAAAACTTCAAATCTCTGGCTATATGGAGACCAATGCCTCATCCATTGGGCATATTTTTACCTCTTTTCACTTGCTGATGCTTGCTTGAAGCTATCATATCAATAATCTAAAAGACATGATTAGCTCAACTCCATCTCTACTTACCCAACCTACTTGCCTAACATTTTTTTTTCCTTAGGTGCATTTGGACTAGCAACCTTGACATCTTTTTATTTTTGAAAGCAAAACAAACTATCTACTTCTACACTTGTTCCTTCCAAGAGTTCAGATTATACTAGTGAACTATTTTTATTCTCTACCTAGACTAATCAACTGTCACAATTAAGCTATTTGAAAGGATTCCATTCACTAAGCTATAAACATGAAATTGAAAGCATGGTTTAAATTAGGATTAAACAATCTAACTTACCATGAGTTTGTGGCATAAGAACAAGCTGCACACAAATTTTATTTCTGTACAAACAAAAAATAGGAAACATAAGGGCAGTAATATATCATTTGTTAGGCATCCCTATTTTCCTCTTTGGTTCAGATTTTAGCATGTGGAACCAGCATCTTTCATCCCTAATCTATCTTTCTTGACAAGTCAAGTTTGAATGTTTTGACAAGCTCTCTTTCACTAACTTATCAACATAAATTTAAACATGTTCAGCCATGATTAGGCTAGATGATTGAACAAGACCTTTTTGAACCAGTAGTGGCATATAGGCTTGCACACTTTCAGCATCACTGTTTTTTGGGTATAGGGCTGTACCTCTTTTCAAATCTGCCCTCTTTTTCATTCTTTCTATGTTTTTGAGTTTTTTATCTCTTTTTAGTCAAAACAATCTAAAAATAAAGGTATAAATATGCTCATGGTGCTGAGCTTATTTTCTTGCCTATCTATCCTAATATAACCTATGCATGATATACATTCAGCTGGTGAACTCTCTCTTCCAATACAACCAATCAAACAGATGATTCCATGAGGGATATTGGTTTAACTCTTTGATGGTTTTGAGAAAATCAAAATGCCACTCCCACCTTACTTGTGTTTGAACATTAGTGTCTAAAATGTTCTTGAGATTGTGCATAAAACTACCCTTGACATGATTTACTCCCTCTTCAAATATTTTTAACAAATCAGAGAAGGGATCTTGAAACAATACCTGAATGTGAAGATTTGGTAAATAAGCTTTATCCAGGACCACTTCTTCCTCCACTTGGTTGAGCTTTGGACTCCTTTGGGAAAGAAAATCTACCACTTCCTCATGATCATCTGAACTGGTAGACTCCTCATAGATTGCAATGTTATCCTTTAGCAAACATGATGGGTTTTTATAGAGTGGGTTGAGTTCTGTGTGAAAACCACCATGTTTATGAGCAGGAGCACTCCTTGGCAACAAATATTTTTGAGAAAGAATTGCGGCAACTTTCTTGTGATCATCAATTTTCAAGCCTTCATTTGCTTCCAAATTTTCTAAGCTTTCCTTATCAAAGTCATAGCTGTTATGCATTGGTTGATTATCTTTCTTGAGTTGATGAAACTGAGCTTCCTCCCAAAAACCAAGTGTTGAATGATCTACAAATTTAGCTTCTTTTTGGAGAACATCATCATTGTCAACATATTGATCCAACCTTGGAGAATTATCAATATAATTAATGTTTCCAAGCACACATATTGGACTATCAGATTGTTTCTCTTTGAACTGATCTATAAATACATTTTATGCTATGTGATAGCTAGGATTAGGAGGAAAATAAATAGAAATGTTCTGTTCCTATGAAAGATTAGAGGCCGACTGCATGTTTATTAGTTGATCTATCTCCTCTTCAGTTAAAAAATGAGGCATTTTTCTCTTTCTTTGGATATGACTACATCAGTATTATTTCTCTTGTGGAGACTGATTTTGAGGCTGAATGTCTTCTTGAGCCTCACCTAGGAGAGATTATGAATCATCATTTGTGCCTTTAGAGAGGTCCTGTAGGTTCTCTTTCATTTCCTGATTGATTTCATCCTCAACCAACTCTTCTTGATTTTCGTGATAGTCAAATTGGGCATGAAATTCATGAATTTCCTCTGATAGATCCTTAGGGTGCCAATTTCTTTTTATAATCTAAAATGAATCAAAGCATAAAGGTAGAGACCCTAAAGGTTTTTACTCCTTCTCTATTTAATACTTTGTGATTTTAAAATGGCTCAAGGGAAAGACCTCTCAATATGCAAAAGGGTTTGCATCATCTATCTTGTCCTTGATTGATCCTTTAGAGCATTGCCCTTTGTTTCCATTTGCAATTTTCTTGTAATGCTCTCTTAGTAGTGAAGCACAAGATATAGGAAGGTATCTAATACTTACTTGACAACTTTAAATATCTTCTTCTTTGTAATCTTGCTCAATATGCATATTTTGATTGTTATTTGTGTCCAGTAATGATAGAGTTTGTTCTTCTCAAGGAAAAGGTATAGGCTATTTTGAATAAGCAGCACCAACCTCAACCTTGTACTCTTCCTCTTTCCTACCAAGTATATGCATCATTTTTCTGATTGTATCTTTCAACATCTCTAGCTTTACCTCTGAAGATATCAGTTTCTCTTGAGCTACTTTGTCCTTCTTTATTGTTTCTAACATTGCCTCTCTTTCTAGTATGTTGAATTCCATAGTAATTTCCATATGCTGCATTTCTTCCAGGTTTGAAGGGTATTTTTCTCCTATTTGGAAAGCCATTTCTGGGTCAAAAGCATTTGAGTAGTGCAAGAGAGCCCACCCTAGGGATGGCTTTATTTTAGCAGGTATTGCATGGTATACTTTATTGAACCTGGCTTAAAATTGTTGTACTGTCTCCCCTGGATGTCTTTTCAAATGGTTGTACTTCTTTATGATGAGAAGAGCATTTCCCATGACTACCCACCTATCTAAGAAAACTTGAGTGAATTGATGAAAGTTACTAATTCTTGCAGTTGGAAGGTCTTTAAACCAACTCTTAATTTTTCCTTGTAATGATAAGGCAAAAATTCTAATATGTACATCATATTCTTCTATTTCAAATAGGTCAAGTAAAACCTCAAGATTTTGAATGTGTTCTTCAATGGTGACTTTTGAGTTTTCTCCATCAAATCTGGGTAGTTTATTTGCAAGATTTGCAGGGAGGACCTATAGGATAAGAGGAAAAACTAGAGGCTTGTATCTTTCTAGGACCTTTGTGGATATAGGTGGTGCAAAAAGAGATTGATTATTGTTTAATGTTTCAGCAATAGTAGGAAAGGTAGCATGAGGCTCAAGTTTCACTAGAACTTCCACAGGTGTATCTGGGGTAGGCACAAGTGTATAAGTTTGCTCAAGGTCTGAAATTTGAGGTTCAAATTTTTGAGGCTTGAGATATTTCCAACGATTAGTGTAGATCTCATAAGTGTATTCTTGATCAGGCTTAAAGTAGGACAAAACATGGTTATAGTTAAAAATAATACTTTTTTGAATCCAACCTAGGCCCGAGTGCTTTTTCTTTCTAAGATGATTGGTCATGTTTTAAATTCTTCCTCCAGTGGAGTCTTCAAGTCTATTGAGAGTTTGTGGAGTTGCCAAGTGGATGATTTCAACTATTTTAAGGCAGGTTGCTATCCACCGTCAGAAACTGAATACCAATCTAAGGGTGTTTATAGGTTTTATGAGATCTAGGGAATAATTAGTTTGTCACTAACTCAGAAGGTCCCACCATGATCACCAGAATGTTAGTGTGGCGATGAGGTGGCAGATTAATCACTAGATACTCTTTAACAAGGGATTCTGAATCTTTTAAGGAATGTTTAAGCATGAACTTACTCAGAAATTTCCACCGTGATCGCCAGAATGTTAGGTCCCGTGATTTGGCAGATTGGTAGACCAAATGACAGGGTAACATGTAACCAGTCTTTGGAGTCCTAGGACCTAGCATTCCTAGACTCAAAGAGGGATCTCTTTATTGGGTGCAAAGGATGTTTTCTTTTTTCTCTAGGGTTTTGATTTTAGGCTATTTTTAAAGTGTATGGTTTTTAATTGTTTTGGTTGGGTAAGACGGTAAAGTAGGATAGGTGGAGTGAGAGTATGTCAAAGCCATTGGGCTATGGAGTCAGTGAAAGTCAAGGGTGTCTCAAATAATGAATTAGAGTGCAGTACAAGGACAATTTAGCAAGGTGAAAGGATCCTTAAGGTTTTATGAGTGAGAATGGACATCAGGTTTGTGAATAAGATAGAGCAAAGGGAAATCAAGAATCCTTTGTCAAATACCTAAGAACAAGGAGGTATTGAATATGATCAGCACAATATACTAAGCATGATCTTGGGCAAACCATTTACTCTATGATAGTATATTAAACCAATAAAAATCCAAGATAAACATTTCAGTGAAACATAGGAGCATAAGAGCTTCTAACTTTAGAAATTCACCTTCAGATTTTGGTGAAAACATAGATAACAAAATAACTCAATTTATGAAGACGGAAATCCTAAACATCATAAATAAAGCTATAAGAACTCTAAAACAAGTTGATAAGCATGGAAAAAGGGCAAGATCGAATGAGACCTCTTTGACTTAACCTAGCAGACAATATTTCAAAGAAAGGCTTCAGGATAGGGGTTTGAATGCTTCAAATAAGTAGGGCATACCGTGAATCATATTTGTAAACTAACATACTAACCATTCATGAAACAAAAACAAGTTTAGGTGAACCTAAGGAGAAATCAAGAATTCCTTAAGCAAACCAAACAGAAGAAAACATCAAGGCTATAACAAACAGGAGGATTGAGGTGCCTCAAAGAGCATGTCTCAACCTATACTTTTCTTATTTATGGGAGCTAAGATAAATGAAACATAATGATAACAAGGAAAACAATAGAAAAATTAAGAAGACATCACCATTCACCAAGCTAAGGAATCCTGCAAACAAACTTCTCCATCATCAAGCCACAAAAGCCATTCATCAACTCCACAACACCAATTTCTTCTCCAAGCTCATGAAAACCATATATTGCTCTCAAAGCTCATCAAATGCCAAAAAAATACATAAGAGCCTCATGCTCTATTTATGGAGAAAATGAGGACTAAAACCCTAAATATGGTAGGAAAATGTCAAATTCAACCAAAATGTCATTTATAGCCAAGAGACCATGCAAGGCCCAAGGCACATAATATCCTAAGAAAAAAATTCCAAAATAACTATTTGCACCTAATTATATAGTGACTTACCCTAAAAAGCTCAAAAATATCATTTTGCAATAAATGAGTGTGTTTTGTTGACTTTTGGTCCAAAACACACTTAGGCAGTCTCAGTGCGCAACGCCACTTCAGCAGAAAATAGGGTCTATTGTGACTAAGTTTTGGACCCCTTCCCGATGTCGGATTTGGCTCCGTGATGGCTCGTTGGAAAGCTTGATGAGTCTAATTTCCAGAAATTTTTTATTTTTTCTGAATGAGTGCCATTTTCCTATCCCAAGATCCATTCTCCCAACACTACTCTGTGTGCAGCGGCACTTCCAACAGAAAATAGGCTCTGTTGTAGCGAAGTTTTGGATCACTTCCCGATGTCAGATTTTTCTCTGTGATGGCTCGTTGGAAATATTATCAAGTTGGATTTCCATATCTACATTTGGTGTTCTAAATGAGTGCCATTTTCATATCCAAAAATATAATCTCCCAACACTGCTCTGTGCGCAGCACCTCACCTTAAAATGAGGCAGAAAGGTCAAAAGTTTGGTGTTTTTTGACCTTTTGAGGGGTCAAAACTGCTCCAAATGATCTGAAATTTCGTGAGCAGACTCCTGGTGATGAGAGGAATACAAAAATTTAAATTTTTCAAGCCGAGGATGCACCAAATTTGTTCGTAGCGCCTAGGGTGTTGTGCACAGAGGCCTCAAAATTTCAAAAACACAAAATTTTGTCCAATTTTGCCCAAAATTGGTGGAGAGGTCCCTCAAGAGGTCTAGGACACCTGTTTAGAAGCCTCAACAAAAAATCCAAGGCTATCATGCTCATTTCCCCCTTTTATGTTTTTTAGCTCTATGAGGGCCTCCTTCAATTTGGCACAAACAAGCCTATGTTTCTTTGCATAGTGGTTGGTCATTTTCTTCTGGAAAGTAAGGCCTCTTTTCACCTTCTTTAAGTGCTTGTGTTCATCTTTGTAATACCAAATGACCCCTTGTGCCATCTCAAAATATCTTTCCCACTCCCTAAGCTATGCATCTTTGGTTAAGAGTAGCAATTTGGTGGCCATCTCCTTGTCCTCATTGGCACTGTCTAGATCAATGAATTGAGGCTCTTGAGTGGTTTTCTTGATTCTCCTACTCCTCCTCACCTTTACCTACTTCTCACCCCTTTCCATATTTTCCTTGACCTTTTCCAGTGGCTTGATAGCTAGAGAAGAGATGGCCCTTTGCCTTTTTGGGCAGCAAACACATCTCTTTTTCCTCTGTGGTATGTGCATGTGAGAGGAGTGATAATGGTAGTTTTGAAAGTGTTTTCATCTTTGTTATTACCTTTGGTGTTTTCAGCTTTTTTTATTTTTTCCATGGCTTCCATGTGTCACCTCATGCCTCATTGGGTCACTTCTTTCTTTATCTTTAGCATCCTCATCATCATTGTCTTCCTCACTGCCTTCTATACTGTCACTGTGGCTTTCAAATTGATCATCAGCTTCTGTGCCTGTCTCACTTTGACCTTGTTCCTCATAAAGGTCATTTTATTCATCATATTCTGGGCTATCTTCACTTCCATCATCATTAGGAGGCTGATTGGTGTCATGAGAGTCATGACAGTTGTCATGACTATCATGAATATCTCTTTTGTTGTCCTTTTCCTCACTGACTGTTCTATTAGTGTCATTTCCTTGGTCATTGCCTACCTCTTCAAACTCTATTTTAGCCTCATCATTTCCCTGTTCTTGTTCTTCTATTTCTTCTTCATCTCCCTCTGTTTCTTCATTTTCATCATCTTCATCCATGTTGTGAGTGTTTGCACTAGGACTAGGCTCACTGTCATGTTCATGTACATTTTTCTCTTGGCTGTCATGTTCACTTTCTTGCTGACTGTCATCCTCATCATTTTCTTCATTATCCTCTTGGTATTTATTTTTCTCATTAGCACCACAATTTTCTGTACTTGGGAGTGATTCATTGGTATCACTATCATCATTTTTTTCCTCCAAGTGCTCACTATTTTTGTCTTTATGGCTGCCATGCTCATCTCCCTCTTGCTGACTGTCATCCTCATTATTGGAGCAAGGTATCCCACATTGATTAAAGCTGGTCCAATTTTGTATTATTTTGATTATATTTAGTCTAAGGTAGGGGTGATAGGGTGGATAAAAGCCCCAATATGTTGTAAGTGGGTAAATAGGTAAAACTAGGAGTCCACAAACCACGGTTTGTGGACCATGGTAAGTCTAGGCTAAATTGGTATAAATAGTAAGTCTTTTTGAGTCGATAGGTAGAATATGGATAGAAGTGAATGCTAAGTGCGGATTGTTATTTATTGGTTACGAGTATTTGGGTCGGACTCCTGTTGGCTGTGTGCGCAGATATCCTTTTTCCTACTATGTACGGACCGTGCTGGCTGTGTGCGCAGGTGGGATTTGGGGTTATGTAAGAACCTGCTGATAATATATGAGAAGTATTGCTAATATTTGGTTCTGGATCTATTCTTTATATGAATATTTTCTTTGTGTTAAATCTATGATAAGGTATGAATACTATGTGTTATCTGTTGTGTTTATTTATAATATATGCTATCTAGTCTGCTACACGTACTATAATTTATAGCTCTGCTGGTCAAACGCACGTGGATGCGGGCCTAAGATCTAGATCTATAATACTGTGTACACTGGTTATCTATTTAAGCCTACGAACTAGCCCTGTTTCGATAGATCTGTGCATTGTGCATGGCTTGGCTTACCTACTCTCTTTCTGGGTGTGGAAACTTGGTTCTAGCACCCTCCCATACTGCTTTGGGTGAGACTTTGACCTGCGCAAGCAGGTCACTACTGAAAGGGCCAGTAGTATAGGGGTTCTTTGGAAAACCTTAATGTGCGAACCTGGGTTAGGACCCCTAAATCCAACAAATGGTTCTATTGCCGGGACCAGGAGAATTTTGAAAGAGCAGTTAGGTAACGCCAGAACACCAAAAGGAAGGTAGATATGGCTGCGAATTTAAAACTACCTACCTTCAAGGGTGTGGGTGATGAGGATATGGATAGGTTCTAGTTTGTTACTGAATCAGTATGAACGACACAAAACGTCACAAGTGATTCGGTGAAGCAAGCCCAACTATCTCTGGCTTTTGAAGAAAGAGCTCTGGATTGGTATATGGGATACTTTGGACAACATGCAAATGCAACTATTGATGAGATCAAAACGGTACTGAAGCAGCAATTCAAAAGACCTAAATCCTATTCGCAGATAGTCAACGAACTAAAAGACATCAAGCAAGGATCATCTGAATATGTATGGAAAGCAGATCAGAGGTTAAAGAAAGCAATCAGGGAAGGCGGGTTCCAGTATGATGACTGGGAACACACAGAATGGTTCATCGCTATGCTTCTACCTCATTTACGGGTACCTATGGGACAAAAATCTATCCAAACACAGGAGAAAGCACTGGAAATAGTTATGAAATTAGAAGTTGCCCCAAGGGATGACACCCAGTTGGGGGTGTAGCAGATACAAGGCCAGTTAGAGGCGATGCATATGGAAATTCAGAATCTACACAAAGAGCAAGGGCCAGAAGCCAACCCCAAGAAATGGTGCACCCAATGTCGAGTAAACGGTCACACTAAGGGTAACTGCCCATTACTAGCTGCGTATGTACGAACAGGAGCGCCTAGCCCTTTATGACCTAAGGAGGCCATGGAATCCAGTAGAGAAATGATATGGTGTGAGGCATTGCTGGGCTACATGACACTAGCCACTACCCTCACGCTACCACATATGGTCCAGAAGTTAACCAACAATGGTGTTGGTTCTGCAGAACAGTTGGCCACGATGAGCGAACGTGTCACACATATGACTTACTAACTGACCGAGGAAACATATTCAGGGTTCGGTCCAATCCAGCCTCACCTAGGTCCCCTACCGGAATAAGAGGATCCCCAGCACGAGGAAGGGGAGGAGGCCGAGGAGGTAGTGCAGGCCGAGGACGAGGTTAGCTGATTTGCTACAATTATGGGGAAGTAGGCCATTTTGCATGAGATTGTATCAGCCCAACTCGGCAGACATGTCGATATTGTAGATATTTGGATCATTATATTGAGGAGTGCTCAATTCTATTGAAAATATTTCAAGAAAATAATCCTATGAAAAATGTGCAGAGGGTGAAAACAGAACCCTGGGGGGCAGCACTAGCAACTGCCTTAGTCCAAAAAGGGTCGATGGAATCCATTATGGAAGAAGAGGGATACACCTCAAAAGAACTTGGCCTTAGCATGAGTAATTATTATGACAAAATAAGAGTACCTAACACGGAGCGGGGAAACAAGGTAAAACCATTCTTACAGGAATGTATCAAGTTGCTGCACAACCAAAAAGCTATGGAGAGTCTTCAGGAACTGATCGATGGGTGCGTAGAGAAGACCACGCCTATCACACAAGAACAAAATGTGCAAAAACTATATGCACAGAAGAAGCGAATAGGTCAAGAAATGTGGCTAACGGTGCAGATTGGGGATTTTGAGATGGAGCAAGTTGTTCTTGACTTAGGATCCGATGCGAATGTGCTCCCTCAACAAACTTGGCAGCGCATGGACGAACCTAAGCTCGAATGGTCCGTTGTACAGCTACGCATGGCTAATCAACAAAAGATAGTGCCACTGGGAAAACTATCAAACATAGTTGTGAACATTGCTGGGGTCAGGATACGAGCTGAATTTGAAGTTATCCAAATAGTAGAAGATGCGGACCCCTATCCAGCTCTTCTAGGCTTGGATTGGGCGATTGAAATGGGAGGCATAATCAACTTGAAGAAGAGGAGTATGATATTTGAGAACAATTAATACGAGTAATTATCCTGTTAGACCCTGCAGAAGGACAAGGATATACCGAGACAGTGCAAGGAAGTGAAGAGGGAGATTACTTATATAGGGTATCCACATAGAAGGATAGTACATCTTCTAAGAAAGAAAGTAATAATGGGTACTAGATTGACTCTGAGGAGGAGTTAGAACTCTGGCAACATCGGTTGCAGAGCGCATCCACACTACGATGCCTCTGCATTAACAGAGATATCAGATGTATGACGACAGAGGTAAGAGAGCTGCCCTGGTTTGATGGTTCAGGAGATGTGGAGGAAGCCCTGCGAAGCACCGATCACGTGGCATGGGGTCCCTCACAACTGATCGTTGCACCTAACATGCCTACCAGCTTCCAAGACGCTACTCTAGAGAACAAGCCTGTGTCAGGGGAGGACGCACCTACTCTTAGGATGATCGAGTCAGATATGGTAGAAGTCCCGAACACGCTTGGGGTTTAAAAAGTAGTCGTTGGCATCGACATGTCTAGTAAAAAGTAGAACTTACCATTGTTAAGGATGATTAAAAGACAACTAATGAAGCAAATCTTGCAGATTCTTAACCATTATCCGGATGGTAAGTTATACATAAGATCTACCCAACCGTTGAATAATCATGGAGGCTATAAAATAGCCAGGCTAACTCATCTTATAGTCCCTTCTTACTCACACTCCATAACCGTGACTTCTCTCTCTGCTGTGACCCCCATTTCTGGGTAGACCACCCCTCCTCCTACAAGTTACCCCTCCTCGGGCACGAACAATGACTCCTAGCACTTCTGAACTTTCTGCACCAGCAGGTCACAAGGAAGAAGATATAATGGAGATTGAATCTAAGGGAGAGGACGTACCTGTAACCCCTATTACAAGGAAGGGCAAGGAACCAGCCCAAGGATCAGGATAGCCCCTACCAGATGTCAGAGGAACTGCGGGAAAAACTAGAACATCCCTGCAGATGCCAAAATCGCCCTATTGTCTATATAAGCCAGAAGAAGCCCAATCGGCTAACCCCATCGACTAGCTACCTCTAGTCGTTCGACCATGAAAAACATCGACATGCACACCAGAAAACCTGAATGGTATGGAAGCATATCTCCAATCTCCCCTGACTCCCGGAGATGTTCTTGTGATTGGCAACCTTTGCAAAAGCCTTTGGGGAGTCAAATTTCTTGATCACGACTTGGAAAATTCTGAAATTTTTCCTGAATTGACCCTGGCATTATATTGTGACACAATCAGCATGCATGAAGGAGTCATGGTCATCCCCCAGCACTGGGTGGCCAGCCTAGCTGGATCCGAAATCTTGAACCTCATGCGCATGCCCCACTTTGGCCATTGCACTATTATGGATTGGGTGGCCCGCAAATTGCTTGCACTAATTCACGATGGCTGTTTATGGATTAGGGATAGAGTTCCCATTGATCCTGTGCTAATCAACCAAATTACGGGCCTCCCTATGACCGGTCCGCACCCCATGGCAAAGGTAGGCAAGAAATATGAATCATAAACAGCTGCCAAGGTGCATCAGGACTACCGCGTGCTCAGGAATACGAGGGGGTTCGTCATCAAATCCTTCAATGATAACGCTACATTATTAGGCACCCACATACTGTCCTGTAAGTTAATGCAAAAGTGCCATATCACATTGGTTCCTGCGTATGTCATCCAGTTAGCTGGTCAGTGTGCAAAGGGGGTTTTCTACAATTGGGCAAAAAACCTGCGTGAGGAATTCCTGATCAATTTTCACGATAACCAGGTCCTGAGAAAACCTTTTTGTTTTTCCTGGCTACTACTTCTTATAGCCCTCGTTACTTGGAAAACCCCTCAGGGAGCAGTCATCCCTGAGCTGAAACTTGGTACGTGTGAAGGAGCTCAGTATGCCCATCTGTGGGACTCCAAAGATGCACAGCGCTCAGAAGACAACCAAGTCTTTTGGGTCCTTTTCTAGAGTAGCTTAGCAGAAGCAATCAACTCGCGACCTCGACTATCCCCCATCATATATGAAAAATACAAAGGGATCGCCAAATTCTAACCTACGAAGAACCACATTCAAATCTGCAGCTGTATGGATAACACATGGATGGCACTTCCCTTTATGGTATTAGATGAGGACGTCGAACAGGTGATGACACAATGGCCACCTGCGTGGAAGCTGGGCTTCGAACACCCCCAAGGAACGTTGAAGCGCTTGGTAGCGCCTTGGGAAAAGCTATGGGCACAACAACAACTGAGAACACTCCACCAACCTAGCACCCACACAGGACCACTATAAGCACTAGGGAAAGCCTTCAAATATCATTGAAGGCAGTACCAAACGAACAAGCGAGCTTGTAAAAGGAGCACGTAAAAAGCACCGGGCTCAACGCCAGGAAAGAGATGAGATGATCACCTTAACGGAAGAAGATCTTGAACAAATAGTAGATGTTGTTACATCGGCCACAGAGGAGAGATGGGCAGCTCTTGTAGAGAAAAGAAATCTTGTAGTCGATACCATTCAGAATGAGCTTCGCGCTCTACAATGTAAGATAGATGACGCACAGAATTGTGTCGCTCGAGGCCAGGACCCCTTGCATTCGAGCGAACTGGAGTTAGTTATGGGGGAAACACACCTCTGCCAAATCCCTAACAATGCCCTTATCATGGAGGATCAGCACCCAGCAACACAAATCCCAGCGGGAACAAGAGTACAACTGAATCTCACCTAGCTTTCACATGAAGTAGTACAGGATCTTCATATAGTGGTTTGTCACGAGATCCACCATCAGAGCCAACATATAAGTCAGAAACTTGCCCTAGCCGAGTTGAAAATTGCACAGCAGAATACTGCAGTGCTTCTCGCGGCATCCCAACAAGCAGAGCTACAGACATTTATACACTAGCTCTACATGGAAGTAGCAGAGGAACCTTCCACTGGAACCACACCCCGAGTAAAGATAGAAGCAATGGCAGCAGCACTGGCGGCTTCCAGGACAGAGATGTAGACCCTAAAGACACAGATGGAGCAGCAAATCAATAATATCTAGGCCAAGTTACAGCCTGAGACGCCTCCTGAAGTTCGCGCCCAGCGTGCTACGTTAGTCACTACAACCACCCACACCATTACGGGACAAATTGACCAGGGTGCGCAGTTATTGGAGACTACTTTGCAACTCTAGACACAGATTCAAAATGATCCAATCATGTGACAAATTAATTAGGCACTCCACCAAAAAGAGGAAGAGTTTGAACAAATTGGGGCTACCATCTCCACTTTGATACCAACTCAGTGCCTCACCTGTCTACGAACCAACGAATCCCTCTGCATTGATATTGAGGCACTTCGGCACAAGAAAGATGCCCTTAGACAAAGATTGAAACTGTGGGCAAGTACTGCCCTCAAATTGTCCCAGGATATAGATACTGAGATACGAAGACTCAACCAGACAGTGGGAAGTGTCACCGCTTCCACAGAGGGTCCCATATCATAGAAGTTAGTAGATATCACACAGAATGCTGCAGCACAAAGCCTAGAAGTATTGGCCCCACTGGTTATCACTGCTCAAACACTATGAATGCAGGTGGAGGCTCTACCATTACAGTGACTCGGGACAAGTCAGAAGATTGTGTTGGGGGACTGTTGGAGCAGGGTCTCCCACACTGATGAAATCTAGTCCAATTTTGTATTATTTTGATTATATTTAGTCTATCACAAGGGTGATAGGGCAGATAAAAGCCCTAATACATTGTAAGCTGGTAAATAGGTAAAACTAGGAGCCCACAAACCACGGTTTGTAGACCATGGTAAGTCTAGGCTAAATTGTTATAAATATCAAATATTTTTGAGTTGATAGGTAGAAGATGGATAGAAGTGAATGCTAAGTGCGGATTGTTAGTTTTGGGTCTCAGGTATTTGGCCCAGACTCCTGCTAGCGGTGTGCACAGAGATCCTTTGTTTTGTTGTGTGCGGGCCCTGCTGGATGTGTGTGCAGGTGGGATTTGGGGTTATGTAAGAACCTGCTGATAATATATGAGAAGTGCTACTGGTATTTGGTTCTGGATCTATCTATTATATGAATCAGCACTCTGTGTTAAATTTGTGATAAGGTACGAATAATCTGTGTTATCTGCTGTGTTTATTTATAATATATGTTATCTGGTCTGCTGCGCGTACTGTAATTTATAGCTTTGCTAGTCGAATACACGTGGATGCGGGCCTAAGATCTAGATCTGTAATACTGTGTACACCGGTTATCTATTTAAGCCTGCGAACTAGCCTTGTTTCCATAGATCTGTGTGTTGTGTGTGGCTTGGCTTACCTGCTCTCTTTCTGGGTGCATAAACCTAGTTCTAACACCCTCCCATACTGCTTCAGGTGAGACTTTGACCTGCGCAAGAAAATCACTTCCGAAAGGGCCAGTAGTATAGGGGTTTGTTGGAAAACCTTAACGTGCGAACCTGGGTCAGGACCCCTAAAGCCAACACTCATCCTCCTGCTCTTCTTCATTAAAATTTGTGTCTGCCCCACTTTCTTCATCATTTCCACCATCATCTTCTTGTTCTTCATTGCCACTGTCATCATCTTCACTTGATGCATCTTTTCAAACTTTTTGCAAGAGCCTGGAGACAAATCAAAGGAAAAAAAGGTGATTTTGGCAATTTTTTACAATTTTGACCAAAATTTGTCTGTGCGCAGTGCCACTCGACAGGTCGTTCCTCTCGAGCCTCCCTATGCGTAGCGCCGGGTTGGGTCGGGTGATTGGCAGGCCTGTGCGCAGCACTGGAGGGTTTGAGTATGAGTCAGGTGAATTATCTCGCTTGTTGGGCCTCTCTATGCGCAACACCATTTGAACGGTGGGTAGGTTGAGCCGAACATGGCGTGTGTGCAACGCCACTGCCGGTGCATAGCGCCGCCTCCTCTGTGCGCAGCATAGTGATTTTTTTCACTGTGTCTACCTCCTCTGTGCGTAGCGCCTCCGTCTTTGCGCAGCGCCTGAAAACTTCAACAATTTTTTGCAGAAAACCCTAAAAAAAGTTTAATGACTCTCCTTCTCTTCCACACATGGAAACATGAACCCGTTTCATGAATTTCAACACTTGTAAACATCAAAATTGCGATCATTCTCACATGTTTTCCTTTAACTGACATTCTTTTATGTTTTCTCTGTGAAGTAGAGAAAAACATCCTAGTTTGAAAACCCTAGCAGTTGGCATCAAAAGCTCCTTTAGTCTTCATGTGTGCCATATTTTTGAGATACATTAGGTTTGTTATACCTTATTAATCTTTTTGTAGGTCACCATCATGACAGTTTTGCAGAAGTGTCACTCATGGTTAACTATCTTTTGCAGAATATACTTTTGATAAGGAAACCCTTGTTGGAGGTTTTCTCTGCTTTGTTTTTAGACTCATTATATGTTTTTTCCATTGACCATTTTGACAGTGATATATCTGTGGTTCCTATTTAGTCTTCTCACCTCATTCTTGCCTTCCTTTTGACCCTTTTAGATGCCTCTGACTGTACTTTGAAAAGTCAGGCCTTTGCACTAATACTCTTTGTCATCTGTCTTTTTGGTGATGTGGAATAAATGCTTCTTTGTCAAACCCTAGAGGGAAGCTTGAATACCCCCTGAAATTCCATCTACTATTATGAAGGAGGCCCTATTATCATAATTTAATTGGTTTGTCATTCTTCCCAAACTCCTAGGTTTTAGGGTTGCTAGGAAAAAGAAAACAGTGTTGTCTTCTAAGTTCTCTTAAAACCTTTCAAACTCATTTATTATTTCTAAAGTATCTTCAATGTGCACTTGATGGAGTTGAGGTTACCTTTGTCCTTATAGCCTTTGTATTGATTCATTGGTTTGGCCAAATAAGTCACAAACCCTGATTCCCTGATTCTCTTCAAACATAGGCCTTGCTTCCTTCTTCTTTCCTGTGGATGGTCTTCTTGTGATGATATTGCCCCATTACCTTACTTATTCTCATGCTGATAGAAATATTTACCATTTTTGTAGGTATGTGAACAAGGATAGCTGTTTCCCTTGCAATATTTGTGTTTTGGCCAAGGAGGCCTTTCTTGAATTGCTTTTGATCAGTCTTGGATTAAGTTGCTTGACCTTATTATTCTTTGATTATGGATGAAAAAAGAACACTTGGAGGGAAAATAAAAGTGAAAAACAACCATTTTCAACTTTTCCAGGAGGCTGGGGCCAACTTGAGGAGTAAAAGACTGATTTTGACCAATTTTTGGCAATTTTGGCCAAACTTCTTCTGTGTGCAGCGCCACTCCGTCTATGCATAGTGCCAATTTGCAAAAGGCATTTTGAGGCATTCCCGGTGTTGGAATGAGCTCTGTGATAACTTGTTGGAAATATTTTTGAGTCTACTTTCCAAAAATCCTTTTCTTTTACATTTGGTGTCCATTTACCTATTCAAAAACGGATTTTCCCAACACTGGTCAAAAAGTGTTGAACGATGGTGAGGAAATGCAGAGTGCTAGTGCAGAAAACTGTTCGAGGTCTTCCTCTACTCCAAATTTATCTCATGATAGCTCATTAGAAAGCCCTTCAAGTCTGGTTTTCATTTGATGCATCAAGAAAGTCATTTGGACACTCCAACTATGAGAAAACCTGATTTTCCCAAGGTCACTCCAACAGTGCAGAAATTCTCCTGGGACACATTTATTTTTGATATTGCTCCAACACCATGATACCTGTGTAAAAAATGAAGGATTTTTTTTTTATTGGGCCTATATTTCCCAAAACCATCTTTCACTTTTTTCAAATTCATCTCTGTTTGGTCAGAAACACAATTCTAAGCATAACTAGCCCTAGGCGTGACACATGGCTTGTCTCTTGGAATGAATTCTTGGAAAATGATGGAGACATGATGTTTATGAGTTGGTATGGACTTATGCTTGTTGAAAATATCTATCAAATGAATCCTTTTCTCTTGTGCCTCCTTTTCATATCAAACCCTAGCTTAGTTGGAAAAGGAAATTAGGGTTTGGTGTAGGGGATTTAGAATAGCCTTATAGAGGGAGGGGAATGAACGGGTTAAGGGTTGTCAAAATTCTTGGGGAAATTTTGGGGGATAGGGATAGATGTTAGAGAGTAGGGGAAAGTTTAATTTTAAGAATTGAGTGAGGGGAAAGGGTCCAAAAGGGAACAACATAGGCCTAGTCTCGAAAAGTGTCAAATTGTAGAAATAGGCTAGGTTTTGTAGAAAAATGATGAGTTCAAGGTATAGGAGTGATGGGAAGTGTTTATGAAGGTATATTGAGGATAGGAGGAGGTTTAAGAGCATCAAGATACAAGCCTTGTTGATGTTTAACCATGGAGTTCATGAAACCAATAAAAATGCCCTTAGTAGCCCTGGATGGACAATGGAGAATTTAGGCAAAACAAAATAGAGGGCCGAGGCCAAAGGTGACACAACAAAGAAAAAATGAGTGACATGAGCCCATGATGGGTCTTCTGGGATGGGTGAGCTGAGCTTGACATGATGGGATGATGAAATAGTGAAAAATTTATCTTAAGTATAATGAAGGCAGTGAGATTTCTAGAACTCACAATGTTTTTGAACTTTGTTTCTAGAAATCTTAGGATAAGCATTTAGTTATCTACAAAGGAAAAAATTACTGATAACTAACATGATCTACATTTGGCATGTGATATAATGCTAAATATTTTTATTGGATAGTTGAACTACAATTGGCATGACATGTGAAGTAATGTTTTGATATAATCAAAAAGTTTTTAAAACTCAAGTTTTGGATGGTTGAAGTACATTTGGCATGTGAAGTAATGTTGTGATATAATCAAAAAGTTTTTAAAACTCAAGTTTTGGATGGTTTAAGTACATTTGGCATGTGAAGTAATTTTGTGAAGTACAATATATATATATATATATATATATATATATATATATATATATATATATCTAAAAACAATCATAAGATTCTAGGTCTTGTTATATGTGTTGAAAACAATCATAAAATTTTAAAAATGCAATCTATAATTTACATATATGTCCATTATTTTTCATCAATGCACATGTATAGAAAAGCTACTTTTAGTTAATTCCATTCCAGAACATATATATCTGTGTACAAAATTTTTCTTCAATGCACATAGAAAAGCTATTTGAATTTAGTTGATTGCTTGAACTAGAACATATATATCCAGTACTTCAACATTTTTCATCAAAGATGAATTAGAATTGAGTTATTTTTCAGTTAATTTCCTAGAACATATCCAAACATTGGACAGGCAAATTTTGTACTAGATTTTCTATCAGGAATAGAGATGTGGGTTAATTCCCACCAAAAGTCGGAGAAGTGCTCCGAGTCTCTTGTCTGAAAGGAATATTCGTACAAAACTATACTGTGGATGATTTATTTACATTCCATACTTTTTACGAGAAAAGCCCACGATAAAAACTGGTCATGCATTCTCCATTATAATAACTCTATTATTCTTTACTTTATTATTTTACTTTATTATTCTCCATATAATAACTCAAGGCAATCTTCTTTTGACAAGGTCACTCATCCAAAGTGTATATTTAGGTGATTACTAATGTCATCAATTTACCAATTTATAAATCAACAAGGCTTCCTAGTTGAGTGCATTAATGACATTGACCCCAATTCAACAAAAATATATGTACTTCTTAACTTTCCAATCAAAATTAAAGGGATTTATATGGGAAAGAGAGACAGAACATATAGCCCATCATCTATTTTTTCGAGGTCAATGAAGGTATCTAGTGAAATGGAAAAGGTCAGAGAAGGCTCAACCAATAGGAGTTTTCATCATATGGGAAAATGTTTGGAACTCTTGATTGTACTCAAGTAACCTTAAGATTTCTTTTGATCTCTACATACTCTTTTCTGAGTGAAAAAATTTCCAATGGGAAGAACATAACTTTTCAATCTAACTAACCATATCAATTGAGCTCTATTTGAAAAAAGAGTAAAGAAAAGCTAACATGCCAACAAAATAACATTCTTGGTTGTCATTTTTTATTGGAATAGCTAAATCATACTAAGGATTCTCCATCCAAAAACAATTTCAATGAAGAGAATAATAAGAATTCAAAACTTTCTAAAAAGAATTATTGCCTCTTTATTCTTTTTAAGAGTAATTTAAGAATTCTTTTTAGAAACTTTTGGATTTTTATTATTCTGTTCATTGAATTTTTTTTTGGATGAATAATTCTTAATACGATTTAGCTATTCCAATAAAAAATAACAACCAAGGATGTTATTTTGTTGGCTTTTTGGTTTTTTTTTAACTTTTTTTTCAAATAGAGCTAAATTGATATGGTTAGCTGGATTGAAAAGCTATGTTCTTCCCATTGGAAATTTTTTCACTCAAACAAGAGTATGTAGAGATCAAAAACAATCTTAAGATTATTTTCAAGTACAATCAAGTGTTCCAAACATTTTCCCACATGATGAAAACTCCTATTGGTTGAGCCTTTTCTGACCTTTTCCATTTCACTAGATACCTTCATTGACCTCTAAAAAGTAGTTGATGGGCTATATGTTCAGCCTCTTTCCCATATAAATCCCTTTAATTTTTATTAGAAATATAAGAAGTAGATATATGTTTGTTGAATTGGGGTCAATGTCATTAATGCACTCAACTAGGTATCCTTGTTGATTTATAAATTGGTAAATTGATGACATTAGTAATCACCTAAATCTACACTTTGGATGAGTCACTTTGTCAAAAGAATATTGCCTTGAGTTATTATATGGAGAAGAAATTTATCCTTTCGATCCTGTGAATAAGATTCTATTTCATATTTTTCATTTTTGAATTTTATTCAACTATTGAAATGCTTATGCAAGTTTTTAAAACTCAATTTTTGGATGGTTGAAGTACATTTGGCATGTGAAGTAATGTTGTGAAGTACAATACATATATATATATATATATATATATATATATATATATATATATATAAACAATCATAATATTCTAGGTCTTGTTAGATGTGTTGAAAACAATCATAAAATTTTAAAAAAGCAATCTATAATGTACATATATGTCCATTATTTTTCATCAATGCACATGTATAGAAAAGCTAATTTCAGTTAATTCCATTCTAGAACATATATATCCGTACAACATTTTTCATCAATGCACATAGAAAAGCTATTTGAATAGTTAATTTCTTTCTAGAAAATATATATCCACTACTTCAACATTTTTCATCAATGTCAATAGAATTAAGCTACTTTTCATCAATGGCTATATATAGAATTTAGCTACTTTCAGTTAATTTCATTCTAGAAAATATACATTCAGTACATGAAACATTTTTCATCAATGCACATGGGAAAACTACTTGAACAATTAATTGCATTCTAGAACATGAAACATTTTTCATCAATGTCAATAGAATTAAGCTACTTTTCATCAATGGCTATATATAGAATTTAGCTACTTTCAGTTAATTTCATTCTAGAAAATATACATTCAGTACATGAAACATTTTTCATCAATGCACATGGGAAAACTACTTGAACAATTAATTGCATTCTAGAACACACACACACACACACACACACACACACACACACACACACATCTAATACGTGCAACATTTTTCATCAATGCACATAGAAAAGCTACTTTTAGTTAATTTCCTAGAACATATCCGACCATTGGAAGACAAATTTTGTACTAGATTTTCTATCAGGAATAGAGATGTGGGTCAAATCCCACCAAAGTCGAAGAAGTGCTCCGAGTCTCTTGTCTGAAAGGAATCTTCGTACAAAACTATACTGTGGATGATTTATTTACATTCCATACTTTTTACCAGAAAAGCCCACGAGAAAAATTGGTCACATTCATTCCGTGTATATATCTAGTACGTGCAACATTTTTCATCAATGCACATAGAAAAACTACTTTCAGTTAACTGCATTCTAGAACATATATATTCAGTACATGAAACATCTTTCATCAATGCACATATACTAAAACTACTTGAATAGTTAATTGCATCTGGAACACACACACACACACATATCCAATACACGCAACATTTTTCATCAATACATGTATAGAAAAACTACTTTCAGTTGATCCTAGTGTGCATGTACCAAAACAATTTGTACATGTGCAAACACTTGTACAAGTAACATAACAAGGCAGCTCAATTTTTAGTTGAGTTCTAGAAGTTCTAAAACATAATCCAAAGAGAAGAAATTGTTGGGAATTTCAATCAAAAAAAATTCTAATGGAATGCCATCTTCAATGATCCGTTCATGATTGGATTTTGACATTTTCCATTTCTTAATTTTCATTTTTCTCTTTGATTGAACCTCTATGTAATGTTCCTTTTTTGGGAATTTCTGCAATATGGTCCAAAGGGACCCTGTATAAGGAAGAAAATGAAAAAATAAGGTGAAAGGGGACTTGGATCCCTTAGCTAATACATCATACATTACACTTCCGGAGTTGGAGCTCAAATAAATCCCTCAAGGTAGGTTAAACAGATCTCCTACCCTTGGTATCTTGGAAAAATGCTCAAAGAGAGAGCTACAACAATATACAAATACCCCAATGGAAAAAACAGTGATACATTAACACATAAAATGTTGGGAGAATAAAATAGCCATCATCTCATATCATAGCAGCATAAGATATACAAATCCATGAGGAAAAAGTCACTCAAGCAAGGCACTACAAGCCTCAAGAGAGATGTACATGAAAATATAAAGAACACCGCTACATGAAATAAGACCTAGGCTATAACTATGCATTTTTATATGGAACAACTACTAAAACACATGTCAATACATAGATATGCAAATATATGGTTCATACAATAATTGGGAGAGAATCTCAAAGCTCCCAATCACTACCTCAAGTCAATCCTAGAAGGATTGGCTAAAATAAGAAAAAATGCAAAATGTTGGAGTTGCTGGGTAGCAGCAGCAACTCAAGAACTAGAAATAAGTGGAGAAGACTAAATATGCTACAATAAATGACAATACCTTCTCCAATGGATCTGTAGAATGAAAGGCTGATCCTTTCACCTAATATCTCACCCTCCAAACTATCTACTAATCCCTCACAACAAATGCTCTCCAAGAATAATGTTGTCTAAGGAAGGGACTGCGCTGATAATGATGGTAAGTGGTTGGCCTAGTGCCAAAGATGGTGGAATATTCTCATAAACCTCCCTTACTGATATCCCAAGGGAATGGAAGCTCCCTCCTCTGGAAAACTATCCAAGGATGGTGTTGTAGAAAACCTCCCCAACAACACCCAGCAACACTGCACAATCTCCAGCTGAAACTGCACTGATGAATAAGGCTGATGCTTGAACTCAATGCTTGAATATGGGGAATGTAATGCAATCCTCCAAGAGCTACTCAGGAAGGATGGGGAATCCAAAATAGGAATTCCCTGGAAATTCTTGCTAAACAACAAGAGATTGCAACAAGTCTAAAAGACCAAAGATGAATAATACTCAACATGAATCACAATGGTTGCCTTGCCCTCCTTTTAAAAAATGCGAGCTCCCCATCCATGGGTCCCATCATGATAGCTTCCTCCTCAAGAAACCTTCCCTCCTCTTTCACTGCGTTGTCCCACAAGATGCCTTCCACCTCCTACCACTGCGCAGTTTGACTTGGTCAAACTTGACCTAGTCTTCCTGCAAAAGTCTCTTTTCACACATGGAGGTGTGAAATCTAGCTCTATAAGTGATCCTCTTTCACACTAAGAGGATTTTTATCCCTTATTCATGAAATGAATGGTTTTCCTACCCATTTTATTTTAGCTCCTATGTGAAAATGGAAAAAATTAATGTTCCATAAAATTGGGAACATTACAGTCCTCCCCTCTCAAAGATTGCTTGTCCTCAAGCAAGTGCAAGGATAGACTGATTAATTTTCCCCTTAATATCCCTGTAGCATCCATGCATGATTTACTTCTCTGAGAAAAGGATGCCATATCATCAATCAAGTGTCCAAGTTGTCCCTCCAACATATGCAATCCAGCTTTTGGTGAACGTGATCCCCAAATAGCTGTCATGTAGAAACAAATATCCATGGAGGAAGCATTTGGTTGTATAAGGGCCTCCTTGAGGCATGGGATCTGACATAAAATGGGACTCATCATCCCCATATGAATCTCCAATCCCCAAGCAATCATCCATACAACATAAGTTTCCTCCCAACATGGCAACTCATAGAAATCTTTCTCCACCTCGAGCTCTGGAAATGAAGGTGGGCTGAAAATCTGAATATGGAAAGCTTCATAGCTTGCCCCATGCTGTCCTCCCCTCCACTTATGATTAGTGTGGAGTGTTTTCCGATCAAGGGCTACAAAATTATTGCCCTCAAGTGGCAAAATGAAGAGTAATCCTCCAAGGACCTCTCCTTCATCAATGAAGAACAAGCTAGCCCAAGACACTTCATCCATGATGAATAGGACATGATCATCATAGAATATAAAAATGACATGTTTGCTGTAGTTAATACCATGTGCAGCAAGGTACAAACAATGTCTCATAGGGTTACAACGCAGCCTCACCCACTGCAGCTGCAGAAAATAACATGGCAAGCATTGTACAGAAAATATCACCTCTACTACTTAATAGTAAATAGATGAGTTAACCAGCAATACAAGATCAAATACATGCCCATATACATAAAATGGATGAATATCATCATCAAACTCATAGACCACCTCAAAATAAAGCAAATAGGTGGTTGTGGTGGCCATGTCTCCCCTCATGTCCCCATTAGAACATGCAATACATAAACTTTGGGAATCATCTCCCCTCAATGACACATTCAACCCTTGTGTCCTGCTCAAAATCATGCCTCCCATCAACATACCAGAAACATCAGCAAGGGAGATCATGATTAGCAACAAAATATGGGGACCACTGGTGGTTTCATGTGGTGCTTAGAGGTACCAACAGTCTCCCAAGTGGATGCAATGCAGTTTTAAAAACTGCTGTCTCAGAAATGTACAAGGAAAAATGTTCTAAAATATGATGCTAATCATATGAATTATCTCAGCATGTGTGGAGTGGAAAAAAATTTTCCCAAGGCCATGTATAATATGGCTGTCCCCATCATATGTTTTGGCCAAACTTTGCTCATGGAGCAACATGAAAAATTTTCCCCTTTGAGGAGCCATGCACTACAACAAAATGATAAGAGTATGCAAATCAGTAAATGAAAATACAAGGATCTTACCATAGGCTAGAAGTAAGATGATAGATGGATCCATGTGTGTGGCCCTGCTCCCAAGTGATAGCGCTATGAGCTCATGCAAAAAGGCTCTTGCCTATGCCAATATTTGTCCCTTGACATGCTCCCTGTCAAGGACTCCTCCGATGATGTTGCTATAGATATGAAGCATATTCCAAGATGGAAATGACTCCTGATTATTCCAAGCCAAAGAGTGAGATTTCCCTCCTCTACTTCAGCAACACCATACATCATATGAGAGCAAATCTTCCTGTGCTCTATCCAAGATAGCTCAAGCAACCCAAGTGCTTGCTGCCTCCTCATGCTCACATCATGTAACTCATGTGATGAAGATAACATGACTGATATATATACCATGTCAGCACCATGTATCCCTACTCTCTGTTTCTCAATGATGTAAACATCCTGCCACCTCTTCTCCCTTCCCATCCTCCCGAAAAGAGGATACACCAGGTGATGGCCAAACTCCTTCAAGAGGAGTCAATGTAGCCAAGCCTCCTGCTGCCCGATATCATATATTTGCAAGTGGCTAATTAGCCTCTTGCTCCTCATCCACACCCACTCAACTCCTTGGGGATGTCTTCTCCTCTTCTCTCCATTGGTTTTCCTCTCATGATGATCACCATTCCCCCAAGCCATATCTTCCCCTTTCCATTTCATGGAAGTTTGCAATGCAGCTCCTTGGAGACCTTTTAGAGAAGATCTCTCACCCATGACAATCATGTTGGATCCATGAGGACCCAAATGTGATGGAGGTAATATCTCCTCTCCACCCCTGTTTAATAGCACTGCTAATTCCTCCAATGGAGTAGCAGTTGTTTCAACCTCCAGTTCAGAATTTGTTTCATTGTTTTCCATAGGAGTGTCATGGTGTGTTTTATCCTCCAATTGTTCACATTCCAACCTCAATGGCTGAATGTAACTCATCAAAGAAGCATGAGGATGGTGGTTTACTTCCTCCTTACACAGCGCAGTGCAATCAAGATGCTCTAAAATAGCAAAGTGTGTTGATTCTTGGACCTTTAAAGATGAATTCCCACATCCTTTTAAATATTATTCTGAAATAAAAAGTGGGATTTTAATCATACCTTGATGGATCTTGGGATATTCTTGTGTGGCAGCAATGGCTTTTCCTTCTAATGAAATGGCTGCCTCCTCCATAGATATATAAGGCTGCTCCTCCAAAGTTGCAGCGGCGTTGGTGCAATCCTCCTCCCATGGTGGTGCGAGCCTTTCCTTCTTTGTTCTCTCTTCATCAAAGGTTTTGATTAACCTTTGAGAAAATTTTGCAAAAGAACTCACCCTTGAATGGACCAAGGGTTTGAACCACCAAACAGAGGCTTCTTCCTCCATGTGCAGTGTTGCAATCTCTACTGCTTCTTTCTCTACCACTGGATGTAGCAGAAATAATGCCTCCATCTTCCTCACCCAAGCTTTGGATGAAGTATCCCCATCAAATGTATACAATAGGAACGTATTTCCTCTGATTTCCTTTCTACTG
Source organism: Pinus albicaulis (assembly GCA_034641835.2). Classification (NCBI taxonomy): domain Eukaryota; kingdom Viridiplantae; phylum Streptophyta; class Pinopsida; order Pinales; family Pinaceae; genus Pinus; species Pinus albicaulis. The sequence continues at coordinate 528,567,310 of CM076574.1, read as the reverse complement.
CAGGGCCTTCTCTCCTCCTTCTGCTGAATAAAATATGGAAATGTTGTAGTTCCCCTGAATTCTCTAGAGTGAGTTTTATATTCACCCAAGTACTTACTTAAGATATGATGATCCAAGTATCCTCCATGCATGTATTCCTTGCCTTCATAAGAATAGGAAGTGCATGGACCTTCCTCTTCTTCTCTTCTCTTCTCCTCCTTGGGGAGGCTCTTCTTTTCCCTAAAAATAGATGAGAGCAAGCTAATCTTCTCCATCATTCTGATCTCTGCTTTTCACTGAACAGTACTTTGGCTTGAAGCCCACAGGCTGAGCCAAAGATCTTGCTTCGATACCACTGTAATGTTCCTTTTTCATAAATTTCTGCAATATGTTCCAAAGGGACGTTGTATAAGGAAGAAAATGGAAAAATAAGGTGAAAGGGGACTTGGATCCCTTAGTTTATACATCATACATTACACTTCCGGAGTTTGAGCTCAAATAAATCCCTCAAGGTAGGTTAAACAGATCTCCTACCTTTGGTATCTCAGAAAAGTGCTCAAAGAGAGAGCTACAACAATATACAAATACCCCAATGGAAACAACAGTGATACATTAACACATAAAATTCTGGGAGAATAAAATAGCCATCATATCATATCATAGCAGCATATGATATACAAATCCATGAGGAAAAAGTCACTCAAGCAAGGCACTACAAGCCTCAAGAGAGATGTACATGAAAATATGAAGAACACCGCTACATGAAATAAGCCCTAGACTATAACTGCTCAATTTTATATGGAAAAACTGCTGAAAAAAATTTCAATACATAGATATGCAAATATATGGTTCATACAATAATCGGGAGAGAAGATCAAAGCTCCCAATCTCAAGTCAATCCTAGAAGGATTGGATAAAATAAGAAAAACTGCAAAATGCTAGAGTTGTTGGGTAGCAGCAGCAAATCAAGAACTGGAAATAAGTGGAGAAGACTGAAGATGCTACAATAAATGACAATACCTTCTCCAATAGATCTCTAGAATGAAAGGTTGATCCTTTCACCTAATATCTCACCCTCCAAACTATCTGCTAATCCCTCACAACAAATGCTCTCCAAGAATAACGTTGTCTAAGGAAGGGATTGCATTTATAATGATGGTAAGTGGTTGGCCTGGTACAAAATATGGTGGAATCTACTCATAAACCTCCCTTAATTATCTCCCAATGGAATGGAAGCTCCCTCCTCTGGAAAACTAGCCATGGATGGTGTTGTAGAAAACCTCCCCAACAACACCCAACAACACTGCACAATCTCCAGCTGAAACTGCGCTGATGAAGAAGGCTGATGCTTGACCTTAATGCCTAAATATGGGGAATGTAATGCAATCCTCCAAGAGCTAGTCAAGAAGGATGGGGAATCCTAAACAGAAATTCCCTGGAAATTCTTTCTAAACAACAAGAGATTGCAACAAGTCTAAAATACCAAAGATGAATAATACTCAACATGAATCACAATGGTTGCCTTGCCCTCCTTTTAAACAATGTGAGCTCCCCATCCATGGGTCCCATCATGATATCTTCCTCCTCAAGAAAACTTCCCTCCTCTTTCACTGCGTTGTCCCACAAGATGCCTTCCACCTCCTACCACTGTGCAGTTTGACTTGGTCAAGCTTGACCTAGTCTTCCTACAAAAGTCTCTTTTCACACATGGAGGTGTGAAATCTAGCTCTATAAGTGATCCGATTTCACACTAAGAGGATTTTTATCCCTTATTCATGAAATGAATGGGTCTCCTACCCATTTTATTTTAGCTCCTATGTGAAAATGGCAAAAATTAATGTTCCATAAAATTGGGAACATTACACTCTATCAACTTTATGCGTGTTGCACACACCAAGTGACTATATTGACAACTTATGACATCAGGTTCATAGTCTTCAAAGTAAAAAAAATCCCAACTATGATTAGTTTGTAAGAAAAAAATATCCTTTCAGTATAATAGATCCTCTTTCATATGGAAATCGGTGATCATTATATTTTTCTAATAATTTCATTTTTCGTTCAGTGAAATGCATCAAATAATAATTCACATTTTCATCATTGTCAGTAGGTGAAATTACCACAAAAACTTCTCCTACACAATAAAACAAACCTAACAAACTTATGTGTTTAAATTTATTTCTAGATATTTATCTTTTGAAAGCAATTCAAATGTTACCTTCTCTAACAAGATCAGAAACTCGATCACCATCAGATGATATTGTAGTCTCCTTTGATTGCATTTCTTCAAGCATTGCGAAGGACATTTTTCCCTTTGTATTTAGCTCTGTATGTTTCCAATATTTTACATACATTTTATTTTCAGAAACGTCATTGGATTCTATGTTGTCTATGTAAACATGACAAAAAAAAGAATATTTTCTTTTATTCAATGCAAACACATTTCTGGACAACTTTGTTTTAATTGAATGTAATTTTTGAGTCCCTTTTATTGTTTCAATGTCATTTCCAATTGATCTATATACTTATTCGATCCCAATATACCAAAAAAAAATTTGTAAGGAAAATTCAAAGAAGAATGTAAATATGATATCAAAATACAATCAAAGATAACCAATCAGAGATAATCAAATTGTGATAAATGTACACTGTTTAAAATTAGATATCCAATAAACATTAAAATGAATGTACCTTTTCACTTCCCTTGATCGGTTAGTCTCATGGCTTAGAGAAGTGATGCACCATTGAACAAATTCTTTAGCGTCCACAAGTCAGCTTGCAGAGGGATTCATTTGATATCTTTGAAGTGCTCATTTTATGCATGCCCCTGCACTATCATGTTCTCCTTTTCCATGACCAGTCTCGAAGAAATTTCAACCATGTTTAATGCAGGTCCTCTTATGAAGACAACACAACCAAAAGAATGATCGTGCAGATTTGAATTGGCCTGCACATCCATCTGACCATATCCAATTTTAATTGAATGTTATTCCCGACTTTTCAAGGAATCATAAATCTTTCCAAAACAGTGTTGTACAAAATATGTATCGTGTGTACGATCATCACTGATATAAAAGTAATATTATTTAATAACATGTCGATTTTCACTGGTGCTTTCTATATGATCAACATTTTGTTCAGCATGTCTATATAGAGTATGGACGAGCATGGAGACTTGGTCGTAATGATAGTATTCACTTTGAATTTATTTTTTTGGAATGAATGTGTAGTTTTCTGCAAAATCAATTACTGACAAAATGGTCCTTGGTGGAAAAAATTCACAGGATTTTTTGAATTTCAAGTCTTGCCATCGAGCTCTATGGGAATGCTTGGTGTATTTATAAATTTCTACCTCAAACTTTCTCAAAATGTCTATCACAAAAATTTCTTCTTCTCATAATTCAATTCTTTTAGCACTATTTGAACCTTGAATCGAGGTATGGATATATTCATATCTCTTCCATTTCACTTTCATGTTGGACGATGATTGATAATTTATATCAATACGATATTTGTTTTGAAATTTAGTCAAATTTCCATAATCATCGCATTTTTTACCACCAACACATTTCTTTTCGTAAAATAGATCATTGCTTTGTCTTTCACATAGAATTTGAGATATGAAATCACGGATAGTAGAAGGAGGAGGTGAATCCTTCCAAAATTTTCTATCAAAATTAAGGAATGTGTCATAATATAACTCAAATTCCACAAGATAACAACAACAAGTGTCGCGTACGGTGATAGGTTTTACATACCATGGTTTTTGTTGAACAAAAGCACTGATTGACACATGAATTTCACGATTCGCTTCTTTGAACTTGTTGAACAAATCTATCTGATTGGTTTCCAAGAAATGTTTTTCATGTTCTTCGTACTGATTCCGTGCTATTCTTCTTCGCATCACATCCCTTGCATTTGGCAAAACACGTGAATTTTTCTTCCAATATTCATATATTATTTTTTTAACATGTTCTCCAAGTCTATCTTTGTATGGTTGCCTACAAATAGCTCTCCAATAAGCGAGTTTATCATTTACATCTATTTGCAACCAAAATTTCCGATGTTTGTGCAAATATTTTCGCGAGGTTCCTAATGCTCGTGCCATAGATTTTACCAAGGGATTCTCTTTAGTACTTGATGAAACCACTGCCATATGTATTTCTCTACTACATATGAAACATTTTTCTATCTAGATCTTCTAATTGAATTTATAGCACTATTTATATTTTGTATCACATTTTCCTTCATTTTTTTATCTTCGGTTGATTTTTGAATACCCAATAAAGTTGTAGTTTCTTTTAATTTCGTTAATGATAGGAGATATTTCAACATTTGGGCTTGAACAGTCACATGATCATTTATGAAGTACGTATTAAAAATGTAGTTAACGCGATATCTTATATAATGGTCAGTTTTTTTATCTCCATATGTGTGAGTGTCAAAATTTTCCAACATCTCATCATCGACATTTATTTCAACTGTACACATTCGAATGAATAATACATAATAAGTTTACATATTCAATAAATAACTAAATTATTAAATATATGTGTAATTTCAATAATACTTGCATGTGTTCAACTTATATATACCTTGTTTATTCAATTTCTTCACTTGAATTTCTTTCAACATTTTCACCATCTCCAGGTTCAATATCTCTTTCACTTTCTCTTTCAAAATTTTTCATCTAATCATCGATATTTTGAGGAATATCTCTCTCTATTTACATTGCAAAATATTTTTCAAATTGGTTCATCAAATAAAAATTAAGCTTCACATTTTACACTAGGAAAATTTTAAATATATCGAAATCATAGTATTTACATTTACATACCTGATTCAACTTCTATTTGAGGTTGATTATCCCCTTCAACATTTGAGATTGCTTCTATCTTTCTTTTGCAATATTGTCTCGTCTATTCTCTACGTTCCTCAGGGTCTCTTTTTCGATCATATTTTCTCGTACAATTCCTTCGATTTCCCATGATAAGAGAAGAGAGTATGAAGTTCAAAAATTTTCCTTCAAAAATTTATAGAAAAACTCAATTAAAAAAGCATCACAAAATATTTAATTTAAAAAAAACTCATTTTAAAAAATTTGCAAAAAATACATACTCCAATCCAAAACACTTACTTTAAAAAATCTGAGAAAAAAAGTCTTATAAAAATGAAACAAAGCTCAAATATTTCCTTCCAAGTCCTACAAAAAAATTTCATTTAAAAAGTTAGACAAAAACTCATTTTAAAAAATCATTATAAAAGATTTACTTCAACCCAAAACACGTACTCTAAAAAAATGTCACTTCAAAAAATGCCTCCAAAAAATGTCCATTGAAAATTAATTCCAACTTCTTAAAAAATGCCACTTTAAAAAATATCACTTTAAAAAATACTTCCAAAAAATGTCCAAAAAATGTCCTTTCGAAATTAAGCCCAAATCCATACCTTCAAAAACAATGAAAATTAAGCCCAAATCCATACTTTCAAAAAAAATGAAGCCCAAAAAACATCCAAAAAATATATTACATACCTCCAATAAATGTCCTTTGAATGTACCTACAAGAAAAGTCCTTAAACCCAAAACAATATTTTGCAAAAATGTTCTTTGAATGTACCTCCAAGAAAAGTCCTTAAACCAAAAACAATTCTTTGCAAAATCAGACCAAGACCTTTGAAAAATCAGACCAAATGTGTGAAAATATGCAAAAATAATGAATGATTTCATGGCAATTTATATTGCCTTGAAATTTTTTTTTGTAGGGGTTCCATGGTATTTTCCGGCTGACGGAAAATTGGGTGAAATTTTGGCCGAACTTTTATGTCGTTAGACTTGATGGGCCGTTGGCGCGAAAAAGAATTCGGCCAAAATTTTTTTAAGAGTTCGGCCGAACTAACGCATCAACAATTACACAAGCCCAAGCTCTAAATACATATCTGCAACTTTGGACTGATTAAACTTGATGAAACATTATGAATTAACTGTCGGAACCAAGACAAACATTTTCAGAATTGAATCTACTTTTAGGAAACATAACTTTGATGGAATTTCATAAATATTTACTAATTTTAATTAATTTTGTAATAAAACAGGTACAAACAATTTCTGAAGGTCATTATGATTCAGTAAAATCATAATTCTGTATCTTCCAAAATACATTGTAAAAAAATTTGAAAAAATTATGGTGCATTACATTGGTCCGTTGTCTCTAATGGTTAGTTTTAATATTTTTAGTTTATAACTTATATGTTAAGGAATTTCTTGCGTCGTGAAACATATTCAAAATATGCAGTTTTTTCAGATTGGACCAGTTCAAAAAATTCTAGTAATTATGATATGCATCCGTTGGCTTTGTAAATATGACGAAACCGAAGTAGACTCTGTCTAGATTGTTGTAACACATTTTGTTTCTCAAAACACAAAGTTTCAAAGAATACAACATTGCATATTAACATGGCTTCTTATGAATCCTTTGATTGCTAAAAAACACACACTCAAAGAAATGCTAAGTTGACATATCAAATGTGTATAAAAAAGTTCCAAAAAATAAGTAATAGAAAGCTAATAAAATTTGTGACAACTTTTTTTTTTTATCGCAAAATGAAATTCTAAACAGAAAAATTGTTTTAGCTTGCAGAAAGTTGAAGAATAGAAAAAAATGAAAGTTTTTTCTCAAAAAAGGGAAAAAAGTGTAACCCAAATTCACATTTTCACCCTTATGACAGTTTATTTTTCCATGCAATCCCCTACATCATACTGCCATAAAGACGTACTTGTCAATGCATAAATAAAGAGAAAAATATGCTAGTAACCTTACTTTGTTGTACCCAACACACTGACCTGTAACTGAAAACATACATATATCATCTCTCAAGGGACTCCAATTCATTTACGAATCCAACCATGACTAGAAACTAGTTGATATACATGTCAAATACGTGTTCAGGAATATCCACATAATGTCAAACAAAATCAATATTAAGATGACTTCCTGTATTCATGCAAAGCATTCATTCATTTGGAATCATAGTTTTCAAACATAGTCAAAGTAATTCTCACCCAATTCCTTTCTATTACCTTTTCCCTTGTTGCAACTAAACATTTTTATGTTCTATCACATCACCCAATTGTTAGCTATATAAAAAATCAATTGTTACCTTGTCCTGTTAATACCAAGCATGTTTCCCTAAAATTGTTCACACTTGTTAGTCACATGTTCCAGTGATCACAACATCATTTCTATTAATTTGAAATCATTCTACCAATATTAACAACCATGCCATAATAAAATCACAGTAATTGGTCATAATACTAGTACTATCACCCACTTGCACTCAAGTCCATATCAACTATATCAACACATATTATGTTAGTACAACCATGTTAAAACAAGATAATTGTTTCATACAATCTTATAGAGACATACTCATATCATGCAATTAATCAAAAATTCAAACAACCTGTAACATACCATGTTAGATAAAAAAAATAGATGACATAATCAAACTCATACCTCAATGCATCTCAGGGGAGGCTATCACAACTACACAAGGCAGTCGAGATTAGTATGATACAATATCACAAGTATATTTACTCATACCTGAATATAATAACCATAACCATATGCACATGCCAATATAGATTAGCATGATATATAATAACATCAAGATATTAGCTGCAATGACCATAATCATCATGTGTATGACTGTTATGCATATAACAACAAGTTACTACCATTCATGGCTATTTGACACATGTACATATAACTGCACTAAACAACTAGAATTTATCATGCATGTAACCAAAAAAATAATAGAGTGATAGGCATGTACATAACCATAATGCTTATAACAACCATTAACCATCAAACCTACATGCCTGACATTAAAAAATGTATGACGATATACTATTACCTCGAGCTCCAGTGCCACAACATTGCTCTGATAATTTTCATCTCCTTCTCCATCTTGGCCAACATGTCAGAATCATAACATACCAACAATATCATGATGAAACAAACTACATAATGACCACCACGATGCATGTTTGGCATACTATGCATGCATAACCAACAAATTTAGCCCATCCATTCCAATTTTTTGAACCTAGGAGCTTTGATACCAATCTATAACCACCCCTCCCACATTTACCCAATTTCAATGGTGTGATAGGGAAATCATGAGATGAATATATACTGTGGCATGAACCAACCTCCTAGGTCCAATGTAACATTCCCAATTAGCCATGAGCTAGTTGGAATATTAATTTTTTTTTTTGCTTTCTTGTTTGATGAATAACAGGATATGGAGATCCATAAATCTCCTTAAATAAGAATAAAAAAAATTCCAATGTGAAAGGAGGACATCTTGGTAGCTTAATTGAGCACCCTTGTGTGTGAAAAGGGGCTAGAACACCTTGACTGGGTCAACTTTGACCAAATCAGTAACGCTATCATGGAGGAGTGGACATTTATGGAGAGACAACGCAGTTTTAGATGGAGACTCTTTGCATGGAAGTAGTGTCATAAATGAATGGGGCTTAGGGTTAGGAAGCTCATCAATTATATAAGGAAGAGGATGACAGCCATATTATGTATGTTGATGTATATGATATTTCTAAATATATGGTTTGTGTAGACATGTATCTTTCTTTAGTTGTTTAGCTAGGATTGCAGTGTTGTTTAGAACAGGGTGTTCCTGATCGGGAATCCCACCTCTTTCCTTGAGAGGTCTCTTGGAAGAGTTTGCACTCCATTCCACTATCAGGCATTTGGCCAAGGCTTCAGTCTTAATGTACAACGTAGTTCCTATTGAGGATTTTGTGTTGTGTTGTAGGGCAGAAGTTGTGGAGGTTTGATTTGGGAGATTTCTGAGCTAGATCTCATTGGAGAGAGGTTCCTTTCTCTTTGGAGGATAGTAAAGAAGGCCCTGGAGCTTTATTGACACATTTGGCATTAGGACATAGTATATTTATCCCCTACAATGCAGTATCAGTCTGGATCTGCATTATTTTAGGGAGGAGTTGCAAGGGTATTTGTAGTAGGTGATTTAGGAGGTGATTTCTTCATTGAATGGGCCAACCTTTCATCTGGAGGATTCATTGGAGGAGATAAAACTCATTTTCATATCAACTTCAACCATTTTCTCTTCAGTCATTTTTTGTAACATACTTTCAGCCATAGGGCTGCAACTCATTTTTTTTTATTGGGTCTTTTTCCTAGAGACCCTCTTGGGATCTTTTTTGGAGGTTGTATAGAGACTATATCTTCATTTTTATATCTATTGTGGCTTATATCAGCCCTTTATATTTTGCGTACTCATTTTCTGTAGCAACGATTTTAAAATTGCGTTGTAGTAGTGTCTCCGACATTTTGATATAGTAGCAACACCTCTTATTGAGGGTTTTTCTTCATTGAGGCTTGTTATATCTTGTTGTACATTTTGTGGCCCATTATTTTACACATATATGTTGCTACTATGATGAATGGAAGGTCTCCATATTGGCCTCGTTCTTTTATATGATGTTTTACACTGCTATTCCAGCATTTTTCACTATATTCCTGCTTTTCCCATTTGGGAATATTAGAGTGGTATTAGAGCATAATCTTGGCTCAGCCTATGCATCTTAAGCTAATATGTCATCAAAAGAAGGAGATCCTCTCACAGATAGAGAGAAGAGGTATCTCAGAAGAAACTAGAAGTATTACTATATAGATGATAAAGAAAACAAGGGTAAAACCCCATTATCAGGAGGAATGAAAGGGAAGGATTTCTCAAGAATTTTTTTCCAAACACTGCAATGCATTAACAAAGACATCATAGAGATGAGGATGGAGATATATAGAGATTCTCCAAGAGATATTGTACATAAATAAAACTCCATTTTTTTGCATTATGGGTGTGAGCATTCAACTACACCATCAGATCTACAATGTGGTACAATGCCTACATTCTTGGCAAGAAAAAAGGAGGAAGGAGAAACACCAAAGGAGGAGAGTCTTGGTGATTATCTCCAAGAATATGACTCTCAGTCTAGAAGATTTAAAGAGCATCTCAACTTCCAAGGGTTTTGTCAAATCAAAGAAGATAGAAGACCCAATAACCACAATAGAAGAAGAGGGTGCATGCAACACACTTTGGGTAGATTCTTTCTACCTATTTTTGATGGGTCACCCAAGAGCACAGCCAAGGCTTGGGTAAAGAAGCTAGACACATATTTACAGCTGCATCAAGTTTCAAAAGAAGAAGCCATTAGAGTAGAAGCACTACATCTTGAAGGTAAGGCTTATGCCTAGTGGTTTTTTGAATCTTCTTCATTATATAATGCAAATATATCTACTTATGCAAAGTTCACTAGGAGGTTAGTGAAAATATTTGATCTAGAACACTCTGAAACTTCTTTGGGTGAGCTAACCAAACCCAAAAAATCAGAACCTTTGCCTGAGTTGGAAGGATCCATGAAACCAACTCCATTTCAGAACATTGTTAAGGGGGTTAAAGATCTACAACATATTTTTCCAAGGTCAAAAGCCCCACTTCAGCAAGAATTTTCTTCTCAAGAAGAAGAAATGAGGATTCCTCTTTCAAAAATGATATCAAGAAAAAGGATCTCTTGATGATGAGGTATTCTCCATTGATGAGGAGAAGGAATAGGAAGAGCTGGAAAGATCCTCCAACGCTGTGACAATAGGAGGAGATCTACTTCTATTTGGAGATGGAGATGAAGCAATTGCTTCAACTAGAGGAGCTCTTGTATCTTTGCAAGAAGTTCTAAAGGATCTTACATATGAAGATCAGGAGCAACATGTGTCTATGTTGATAGGCAATGGGACAAAACAATGGAGGAAGTGTGTTCCAAAATTGAATACAGTCTTGGGGACACACACTATGAGAGATCATTCCCTTGTGATCAATACTTTTGACACCAAAGAGATGTTGGGTGTACATGGATTGATTACATCTGAAGAAGACACCTTATAATGTGAGATCTTACAGAAGGTAGGAGAATATGAGAAGGAGGTCCATCATCTAGTGATTTGAAACATACACACCCATCCTTTTTAGGAGTTTTATGCACAGAATAAGGAGGATGATTTGCATAGTGAGATCAGGGACAAATTAGTCCACTCATAAATACATCTTGCTCTAGGCCTTGATGTTTCATTACATGGAGGCATTCCACCATGGAGACCCCGTGATTGGAAGAGGATCAAAGAGTTCTCTCAACATGTTGCACCACTCATAGATCCAAGAGGAGTGGGAACAATGGAAGGTCATGGTGCAACATTGAGAGTCTTGGGTAGACTCAAGGAGGAGGGAGACATTCTCCCAACATCACCATTACCCACTCTCATTTCAGATTTTGCACTGAGGAGGGAGAAGCATGGGGAGGATAAAAGCTTTCAAATATGTACCTTTGGAATGGGATATGTCAAAGAGAAGGACAACCATATGATAAATGTTCTTTGTGATAGATCATCAACGCTGTCACTATGGAGGATAGATCCCTATTGGAAATCCTAGATGTTGGTGGATTATTCCAAGGATATTTTTACATGCATGATACTTGATGACCAGATTCAAGAGGAGGGCTACTGAGTCCAAGATGAAGTCATCTATTATCATGGTAGGATCTTCTTATCTAGAGCTTCCAAGCTCAAGGAGAAGTTGCTACAAGCAACACATGAAGATTTTCTCTTCAGCCACACTTATTCCATAAGAGCCTACAATACCATCATGGAAGGATACACTTGGGAAGGCTTTGAAGAGGAGATATATCAGAATTTGGAGAGATGCATGTACCATGTGGAGATGGGAGAGATACATAGCTCTATGAAAGAGTTATCACAACCACCTCTTTCCTCTTTTGGAATGAGAGGGGATCTATTTATGGACCACTCCATTTATATGAGCAGAAATTATGGTAAGGAACATGTTTATGAGCATGATGTTTCACTTTCTAATTATTTGTATTCCTTTACCATGTATATGCAGGAAATTGCTCCAAGGAGGAGCATTCTTCCATATAAACTTCATGGCTAAATTTGGGCCATAAACATTTCTGAACGTGGCCACTCCCTAGGAGGATATAGGGAGATGTTGTATCACTCTGGGTGCACTCTAAAGGCACCAAACATTTCTCACCTTTTCAGAATTTGCAAGAAAAATATGGCAGCAAGTAAGTGGTGGGGAAACCACTTACCATATCACTATTTGATGCAGTCAGGAGATTTACTATGCTGGCTTCACATGTGGGACTATGCCCCACCTCCATTTTTACATATTGTTGTTTGTATGTACCTAGTTCTGATCCCATACATTGATGATGTACATATTCTTTTTGTGGGAATGTTTGGAGGGAGGATGGGATGACTGAATGTGCCCTTTGGGAGAGAGATTATCCATGTTCATTATGCTACATTTTTCAGGGAGAGCCTTTGGTAGACCATGATTGTTTCATTGGATCTATTGCTTCCTTGTGGGATCAATCATTTGCATCTCATGAGAACTTGGGAGGAGAATTCAATGGAGGGATGGATTGGGAGAAACTTAGCTTATGAGGGAAGCTTATAACATTAAGTTGTCACCAATGATGGAGGAGAAGAGTTGCAGCACTCACCTTATCAGTTTCTTGAGGACAAGAAACATTTGGGAGGGGAGGACTATAATATTCCCAATTAGCCATGAGCTAGTTGGAATATTAAATTTTGTTTTTGCTTTCTTGTTTGATGAATAAGAGGATATGGAGATCCATAAATCTCCTTAATTAAGAATAAAACCAATGCCAATATGAAAGGAGGACATCTTGGCAGCTTAATTGAGCACCTTGTGTGTGAGAAGGGGCTGGAACACCTTGACTAGGTCAACTTTGACCAAATCAACAGTGTTGTCATGGAGGAGTGGACATTTATGGAGAGAAAACGTAGTTTTAGATGGAGACTCTTTGCATGGAAGTAGTGTCATAAATGAATGGAGCTTAGGGTTATGAATCTCATAAATTATATAAGGAAGAGGATGGCAGCCATATTATGTATCTTGATGTATATGATATTTCTGAATATATGTTTTGTTTAGACATATAGCTTTCTTTAGCTGTTTAGCTAGGATTGCAGTGCTATTTAGCACAAGGTGTTCTTGATCAGGAATCCCACCTCTTTCCTTGAGAGGCCTCTTGGAAGAGTTTTCACTACATTCCACTATTAGGCATTTGGCCAGGGCTTCAGTCTTAATGTACAACGCAGTTCCTGTTGAGGATTTTGTGTTGTGTTGTAGGGTAGAAGTTGTGGGGGTTTGATTTGGGAGATTTCTGAGCTAGATTTCATTGGAGGGAGGTTCCTTTCTCTTCAGAAGCTAGTAAAGAAGGCCCTGGAGCTTTATTGACACATTCAGCATCAGGCCATAGTATATTTATCCCCTACAACGCAATATCAGTCTGGATCTGTGTTATTTTAGGGAGGAGTTGCAAGGGTATTTGCAGTAGGTGATTTGGGAGGTGATTTCTTCATTGAAGGGGCTAGCCTTTCATCTAGAGGATTCATTGGAGGAGAGCACATTCATTTTCATGGCAGCTTCAACCATTTTCTCTTCAATCATTTTTTGCAGCATACTTTCAGCCATAGTGCTGTAACTCATTTTGTATTATAGGGTGTTTTTCCCAGGGACCCTCTTGGGATCTTTTCTGGAGATTGTATAGAGCCCAGATCTTCATTTTTATATCTATTGTGGCATATATAAACCCTTTATATTTTATGTACTCATTTGTTGTAGTAGGGATTTTAAAACTACGTTGTACCAGTGTCTTGAGCATTTTGATATAGCAGCATCACCTCTTATTGAGGGTTTTTCTTCATTGAGGCTTGTTATATCTTTTTGTACATTTTGTGGCCTGTTATTTTACACATATATGATGCTTTTATGATGAATGTAAGGTCTCCATATTGGCCTCTTGCTTTTATATGATGTTTTACACTGCTATTCCAACATTTTGCACTATATTCTTGCTTTTCCCATTTGGGAATATTACATCCAATTAAGGAAGTGGGGATGACAAATGGAACTTACCAACCACAAACTGACATCCTATAAGGCTTACATGACACCCAAGAGCTAAGAAACCACTCCAAGTGCCCAATACATGAGCTATATTGTTGTTTTAGTGACTTGGTCCCACAAATGCATGCATGAAAAGGCTTCCATGTGGTTATAAGCCTCCAACCACATGAATAATCTTATAAGGGTGTGGGTATGGCCCAAAACTTCCAGTTCAGAGTGCGCAGTCCCGAATTTTGAGCTACCATTTCAGGCTAGCCTCCAGACCACTTCCTAGAACTTAGTGGGACTTTCCAAAATAATAAATAACATAACGAAAAATCCATTCATACTAGCTTGATCAAGGAATTGACCTAACCATTCCTAACCATGACAATAATTTCATCAAACATATGGTGAACATGTAAGGTACATGTCATGAATGCTTATATGATCATATGAGTATGTTCATTATCTGAGAATCACCAAGAAGGTCCAATGCCCGCATAATAGCTGCAATAACATTTTTTAGTCCATGTGCTCATAAAAAAATCATGAATTCATTAAAACATGTCAAGATCCATAAGTAATATACATCACATAACCAGCATATAAAAAACAAATAAACAACATAGAAACGATGGAAATCAAGCCATAATATCGCCAAAATAATCACTACAAATATACATGAAACACAATAGAAGAATATAACTTATTAACATATGAAAATACAAACCAAGTCAAGGACTTCCATGTACCACCTAACCATAGATTAGGGTGGATAAAATATTTCTTTCAGCCAATCAACCCCACACCATATTCCAAGCATGAATGTGGGATCTCATGGAATAAACTAAGAAAAACCAAACTAGGGCTTCCAGATGCCAAACCACCTCAACCCTTGACCACTGATTCCACCTCATGACCGGACATCAATAACACCAACTAGATCAGTCTCTATCCAATCTGTCTAGGGCTCCCAAGTGTTTTTTCCAACCATGGATCCATGAACTAATAACTCAACCCAGAACCTTCCAGGGCTCGAGATCGTTTTCCCAACCTAGCTCCAAGGACTAATAATTCAACCGACCAAGGGCTCTAGAGCATTTGTCCCATCATAGGCTCCAGGACTAGTAACTCAACTCAAGTTGTTCCAGGGCTTCTAAAGTGTTTGTCCCAACAAATGGCTCTAGGAACTAGTAACTCAACCCACAACCATAAGGAACCTGATCACCAATCAGAAAAAAACAAGTGGAAAAACCCACAACACCATGGATATCCAAGAAATTGAAAGGAAAGTCTAAAATCAGTGTCAATATAGGAAATCTCCGTACCAATGACAACACATAACCAAGAAATCACATGCATATACCATGCATGCCAAAACTAGCAAGGAAATCATATATGAAACTCGATAGATGTAAAGAAATCTAGTTTTAGGTACTGATCCAACTGTTCCCTTACACTTTCCTGCTTTCCTTTGCCTTATTTCTCCAAAACCAATGTATGCCAAATTTATCCAAGAATTCTCCAATAATACTCTAAGTGTGCAAGATTATGAGAGAGTAAGACAATGAATGAGAGAGCTAAATACCGAATGAAAAAATCTATGAACTGATCCTCAGAAGCCTTTTTATCATTGAGGCCTTTATTTTCTTCATTTTTCCTTCAATTTCTCTCACATGAAAATATGTGACCTTTCACCTTCCATTTCTTCTATTTTCCTTTATTTTCATAAATAAATGCCAATAAATGCCTCTTTTCCTGTTCCAATTCGTTTTCCATTTTCCTTAGCCATTAATAAAATGAAAGTGCCACCCACTAGGATTTTTTCCCAAACATTCAACTTGGATATGTGTCCCATTACCTTGCTCTTATATTTATTTTGACATTGAAAATCAACTAGGGGTTGTTAAACAACACATGAAAATAGTGCAATTGTAAAGGGAATAATTGTAGTGAATTATTTTCAAAGTGACTTCAAACCTCTTTGGCTGATGAGGACACTATTTGTTGCAAAATTTGATTATACAAAACTTTCAAATTTGAAAATTGCATTCCAGAAAATGATCTAGTGTCATCTCCCAGATAAAGCACTTTGGAAGAAATGTGAAAGCTTGATTACTCCTATTGAAGGATAATTTCAAATGGCGGAACCAAGCTCAAATCCTCAAAGTCAATAATCCACTGGTCACCCGAATCCTAAAAAATGAGAAAAATTCATTTTCTAATGTTGTAAACGACCTTTTAGTTATAGGTAGTTAAGTAGTTATAAATTTTTTGATAGATACCTTTGTAATTGATTTTGATGTAATATTTAAAAGACATGAGAAACAATGGAAAAGGGTTCATAGTTTGGGAATTTTGATTACTTGTGTAATCATTTCTACTTCCATGGAGAGAATAATAAAAGTCACTAGGTTGATTCCAATATATGTTGGTAAATTTTAGTATGCGTTGTTTCTCTTATGCGTTTTCGATATTCATTTTCCTTTTTTGAAGTGCATGTTTAATTGTAGTAGATTTATTTGTATTTTTCCATTTGATATCTTCTCCTTGCTCCAGTCGTATTTCCCCTCACCCATCTGTTGAGAGAATGTTTTCGACGGTAGGAAATCCAATCTGTATGTTTTCCATTATGTAATCAAGTGCTTAAGCTTGTTTCTCCTTGGGAACTTTGGGCATGGATTATTAGGTGTTGGAAGAAGGAAGGGTTTTGACTGTAGTCTTATTCCATCACCTAAAATGGGGGGTTAATCCTTAATCCTTTCCAGCAGGATCTCCCTTAATGGCTTATAGCTTTAGGAATGGAAATACTTAGAAAACCACGATTTTGGTAGCATAGTCCCAGGAATCATCCCATCATGGAAACTCAATAAATATCATGGTACCTTTACTAAATCAATAGTGGGTCATTGTCCCATTGTTTTCACTTAATCTACTAGTTGTCCCTTCAGTTTTCCATTCCTTAGGGCCCTACTAGATTGTGTGGTAACATGAAACATTCCATCGATATGGTGGGAAACATTCCACCATTTACTATAGGAGGATTTCATTTATCCTATCATATTCCAACCATCTTCCAACCAATTTTAAAATTAGAATATATGACATTTTTCATTGGATAAATATGAAAACAAGGGTATGTTGCCTCTACTTTATGTTGCAAGAAATTAAAATTAACATATAAATAGAACAATGTCAAACTAACTTATTGAAATTAAACTATTGATACCTAGTTCTCCATCGAAATAACAAAGTTATTCCACCTTTTGTTTTGTAACATGTCCTTTTTGAAGTTTATTGGATGACGATCATATTTGTCCTCCTTCCAAAACATGGCACATGGACTACTTAAACTAATTAATATGCAATCATTTACTTTTTTATAGGAAATAAAAAATATATAATTTCACATATTAAATATACTTGAAAAGGTACGAATCAATGCCTATAGACCTTTATGGTCACTATGATGTGTGAAACTTCGGTTTGAAATCCTAGCCTTGGAGGCCTTGTCCTGAAACATGTAATAATTGAATTTAACAATTCACAAGTAAAATATAAATCGTTTAATAAAATTCATATAATATTATGAGTAAATTCAAATACATGGATACTTTCCTCACCAAAATTTCTCCATTCACTCAACTTCTCATACACTTTACAAGTTCTTTACATACGTTTACACTTATATCAATTGACCTTCTTTTGATCCTTTGCTCGGGCATGAGTTTTTTTATCTTGTTTTTTTTATTGCACCTAAATATCTTGAAGTTCTAATACATCTGTACTTTAACCTTTTTTATGGACCAACATAGGCCAAGTTCATTCTCCATGTCGTTAATTACTGCTTTCTGTACGTGCAATGGTATCTTTGAGAATAGAAAATGGAGATGGTATTTGAACCATTGAAGGCATGATTCCTTCAACCTATTCAAAAAAAATTTCCCAGTATCTGATCTACAAATTTCACCTGAAACCACGTCATCTTTTGTCCTTGTATCATAGCTACCAATGCAAGATTCATAATGTGGCATGGTGCAAGAAGATATTTTTATCCCAGCAGTGGATTGGTCATTGGAAGTATTTTTTCTTGTTCCAAATTATTTGTGTTTATGCTTAATGATTTCCTCCTTGATCTTTTTCTCAATCCAGGAGTGGTTGGGGAATCAATTGATTCCCTTTGAGCTAGTTGATATGATTGCAATGTTTTAGTGGTTTTATTTGATCATTTTTGTTTGTATATAGCAATATTTTTAAGGTCCACACCATCAAGTTTGTTAACTTCCTCCATCCCCAATATCGAAGCAAAGGCCTCTTTCTCTTGGTTAGTCTCATGTCCCTAGATATATAAAATACACATCCAACCATCACATACACACAATCTACCTAAATATTTAGCAAAAATTTATGATAATCAAACCATTCTCCACCAATACATGAATAAATATCCCAAAATTTAACCCTAAATCCACTCTTTGTTCACAAAATAGATAATGCCTTTGTAGCTCCAATTTTTGGACCAAAAAGGGAAAAAAAATAAAATATTGTGTAAGCTCCATCTGAATCATTAAGATCCTTTAAAATGGAAAAAATGGGTGGACTTCACATTAACACCTAGGCAGGGGAAAAGTAGCCTATTATTTTCTTTCCAGGTCTACACCTATCAACACTGAAAAAAATTCTCAGACGACAAAGAGTATGAATTTTTTTCTTAGTTCAATAGTTGGTGGGTATTTAATTTCAAAGTTTTGGCCCGGAGTAACTTTAAAATTTCGGCTTTCCCATTGATGAAAATTTCAATTCACCCTTCAATGACTTTAGTGCCAACTTAGGTCAAATAATGTGATCTTGCTGAGGCATTAATTTTGGCAAAAGATTCACCTAGTCTAGTGGCATCGAGTAATTTTTTTCCATTAAAAATTATTCATATAAATGTTACAATAATATCAAATTATTCTCAAATAAAATCAATGATTAATAGAATACATTCAGAAGAATAACCATAATTTCAATAATCCACTACATTCACTATAGAGAAATTTAATTAACTCTAAAATGATTGCATAAACTAAGCTATAAATGAGGAATGAAACAAAATTGATATACACACTACTGTTAAAGTATGTTACATGGGGAAAAATGACAATATTAATTAATATTTATGTTGTAAGGATAAATTATACTCTATTCAAAATATAGTCTACCAATAATTCTACCCCTACAATTATTGTTTACATTTTAGTTTGATTGATTCAGATAGTAGATTGTTTCTGTTATGATTTTACACATGTTTACATTGTTACATCTTTACTAACCACTAGAGTAGAAACAATTTTTATTTTCTTACGGCTAGAAGTCTTTGCTATAGATAAGAATTTCAAAATATTTCATTTTCACATTGCATTCACCCCATATCATCGTACGCAATTATGTTGAGATAACATTAGAAATACAAATGCAATGGGACAATCATAGGTCTGTCATGATCTCTATTTCATAGGGATTAGCATATATCCTTCATATCTCTATCATAATATTTTCTCATATCACAAATAAGAAGGCTCAAATAGGTTGTTGTCATACCCAAGAACTGATGCCCATTAAGGCGTTGTTACACTAGAATATTGAAGCCCATTAGGGCACTGTTACACCACAATATTGAGGTAAAAATTTTCTGACCCATAGGATGGAATGATCATTATATCACTGCTAATTAATTACAAGTCCGGGTATGCATCTATTTGAGGCACACAAACCCTTCCTTTTACTATATGAAATCCATGAAATTTGGAGTATTTTTGAACAACATAAATATATATGTGAAACATTGAAATTATTTAATTTTATTAATGTTACTTATGAGTAAAAAAATACTCTCAAAGTTGAATCATTCAATTTGGAATTGAAATGAGGGTTGGGTGTGCATTGTTTTGAAGCAAGCCAAAATTGCACTGCTTCACTAAAATGAATGCCTTGACTTCATTTTTTGGATATTTTGATTGATTCAAAATGTAGATTGTTTATTTTACTATTTTACACAAATTTTAGTTGTTATATATTTACTTTGAACTTAAATATTTATAATTTACATTTCACACAACATTCTAAGTTTTTCTTCGAATTACCTTATGTGAAAGTTGCGTATAAGTGGGAACCATAGGTATGTAGGATATTTTTCAGAAATGAAGAAATGTTATATCTCAATGTTAGGTATTTTCCAATCATGTCAAATTTCAAATTTCATTACCAAGAGTGTAATTTGTTTGGAATGGGAATGCATATTTGTTCCAAATTGAACATTGGTAGATATGATGAATTTCTACATTGGCAGACTTGGATAAAGGAGAAAAGATTTCAGTTGGAAATGGTTTCTTATACTATATTATACCTCACTATACACCTGGTTTGAATGAATTATTTATTTCAATTTGTGCACAATTTTTAAGTCTCTAGTTCAAAATTCAAGACTAATGACTTGAGTTCTTAAGTTATTATTTCAAGAACAAAGTGAAAATGTCCAAAAATGGGGTTAGAAAAATGCCCATTGATGTCTATATAGATGTCATTAATTGGAAATGAACCTATAGGATGAAGAAAAATGTATTAGTGACAAAAAAAATTTCACATTCCTTAAATTGTGTGTCACTTTCTTACAATTTATTGACAAAATGAAAATTTCTTAGTTTTTAAACTAGTTTTACCCAACTTAGAAAAATTCCCACCATACCCTCATTCTTCCCTCTTTATCATTGATTTCAGTTGAAAATGGTGTGTTATACTATTTTCCACTTCACTATACACCTAGTTTGAATGAATTATTTATTTACACGTGTGAAAAATTTGTATGTCTCTTGGTCAAAATAAAAAACTAATTATTTAAGTTCTTTAATTGTTCTGTCAAGAACAAAGTGCAAATGTACAAAACTGGGCTTAGAAAATGCTTGCCCAAGGCTATACAAATGTCATTAATTGGAAGTAAGCTTATGGGACTAAAGATATATGTATTTCTGACAAAAAAATCTCTCACATTTCTTAAATTTTGTGTTAGTTTCTTGCAAATGATTTGAAAAAATGGCAGTTTCTTAGTTTTTAAACCAATTTTACCCATGTCAGAAAAATTTCTACCATACCCTCATTCTTCCTTATTTATAAGTGATTTCAGTTGAAAATGGTGTTCTCTACTATTTTCGACCTCACTATACACCTAGTTTTAATGAATACTTTATTTAAACTTGTGCACAAATTGTAAGTCTCATTGTCAAAATTGAAAACTAATGACATAAGTTCTTGAATTGTTCTATCAAGAAAATAGTGCAAATGTACACAACTAGGATTATAAAAATTTCCAACCAAGACTGTATATATGTAAGTAATTGGAAATAAGCCTATGGGGATGACTTAATATGCACTTGTGACAAAAACCTCTTTCACATTCCTCAAATGTTGTGTTAGATTCTTATAATTGTTTTGATAAAATGACAATTTCTTAGTTTTTAAACTAGTTCGACCCAGCATAGAAAATTCTTGACATACCCTCATTCTTCCTTCTTTCTGAGTGATTTTAGATGAAAATTGTTTATTCTATTATATTCCACCTCACTATACACCTAGTTTGAATAAATGATTTATTTACACTTGTGCACAATTTTTAAGTCTCTTAGTCAAAATTAAAAACTAATGACTTAAGTTCTTGAAGTATTTTGTCAAGAACAGAGTGAAAACATACAAAAGTGGGCTTATAAAAATGCATAGAAAAGATTGTATAGATGGTGTTTTCTACTATTTTCCACCTCACTATACAACTTGTTTTTCAATTTGGGCCAAAAAGTTGTCTGTTGAGCAAAAACACCTATGGTTTGTATTATATTCATGAGATGTCCCCTTAGTTTAATAAAAGTGCAAGCCAACCCCTGCTATGAAAATGATTATATAAAATTGTTTTAGGAATGGGATGACTACAGATACTGGGAAAGAACATTAATTTGTTGATATTTTAGAGATAAACAAGATTTGAATTTGGAAACTAGCTTATTATTCTTCAACTATGTTAATTGCAAGATATAAAAAACTCACTGAAGACCCAAATAGACCCAAAATTTTGGAAATTGACTCCTCAGTCACAACAAATAAACCCATAGAATACTTTCCAGACAATAAAACCCTAGCATATGGTGAATAATTACTGGAACACATGAATGAATCATTCAAAACAACAATATCAATAAAATGTTCATAAAAAAAGAGGTCGATGCAAAGAAATAGAAATGCCTAATATTCCAATCATGGGACCACATAATATTGTCCTTCAATTCACTCCTACTGGAGGTAAAATAGTTGCTAACCATGCTGCATGTCAACAATGTCAAGAATTTGCAGATCAAAACTCTATACCACAAAATAATGTCATGAATTTACCTCAAGAAACAAGCAATAATACATTTTCCGATTATAAAGAAACAATTGTTGAAACTCAATGTCCACTATCCAAGAAAAATGTGGCAAAAAAATTGTTGCTGAACATCCAAGGCAACCTTTGTCTCCAATAATAATTGAGGGTAATGAAATTGAAGTCCTACCTAGTGGAAAACAATTTCAACAAGCATCGAATAAGAATATAGATGCAACTACATGTCATGAAACAATGGAAATAACCAATACCTTTCATGATCAAATGGATCAAAATGTACCAAAAAAAGTTCCAAATTATGAAAATGAATAAGATTTAGGGGAAATCCCTGAAGGTTGTTCAACAAATCAAACTGCACATTATACTAGAAGGTCACCTGGAAACCACTTGAGGACATTCTTACTGAGTCTTAAGAAAATATTAGGATGGTTTAACTACAGAGTAGATGAGGGGATCAAGAAACTTAGGAAAATTGGTAGATGGTTCTTTAGGAAGTTACTTCAAGAAGTAGAAGAAAATAAAATTATTGTTGGAATTCGGAACTTATTGAACACCTATATGGAGTACTTGAATAAATTAAATCAATTGTTATGAAAGAGATCCATAGGGATTTTATGCCTAGAAATATGGATTTTGTATTTATTGAATCAAGAATGACCTATAAGGCTCTGGAATGTTTGAAAAAAATTGACTATCATGGTGTGCTCAAGGGAGCTAATCGTACTTCAGTTTTATATGAAATGAAAAAGTGGAGCAAAGAAGCTGAGGATATTTATATGGGTTGGGAAAGAACTGATGGTTTCACATATAGATTTAAATTTAATCAAGTAAATTCATATGCTTCCTTCATGGTAAAAAAATAGAGTATGAATATGTTAAAAGAGAGTGCAAATATGTAAATTTTCCAAATTTGCAATTTTGATGTTTCTTATGTTACACATAATTGTAATTTTAGTAAAATACATATTTTACATGGAATTTTACATGGTAAATGTTGTTGATTTCAAGAAATATGTCAGGTTCGTGTGATCAGACCAATGATACACATCAAATGAATGGGGAAGTTGTTGTTGCAGTTGCAAAACACAGTGAAACAAAAGAATTGTTTGGAGAAACTATTGTTGATATAACAATGATGGCGTCAATCAAGCACAATCAAATCGATGTTCCATTCTTGATAAATGGTGTAGGTAAGAGTAGGGGAAACCGAAAAACTCCAGGGGAAGTAGTTGAAATACAAAGAAAGGAAGATATAAATCTTGTACAGCTTGGTGCCAATAAAAGATGTATGAGACTAGAAAAAAAGAAAAAGGTCTTCGATGATCAGAATGCAACATTATATGCAGAATGGTGAAAGACATGAACTTGTCTACATAGCACTAAATTCCAAGGAATATATCTTCTCCAAGAAGGCTGTTAGTACGGAGAGTTTGATATATCCATATTATGTATCGACCAAGTGTAATTTTGTATCTCCTGATTATAAAATTATGCTTTTTTTTTCCCATGGAAAAAATATGTAGAATCATGATTATCCTTTGCTTATAAGTTATAAAAAGTATGGAAGCATGATTTCTCTTTGATTTGACTATGTAAGCCCTTTTTAGTCTATGAATAGCAAATAACCATATGTTTCTTATTGAAATATAAGAAATTAATTACATAAAAAAAACATTGTTTGCATAAACAAAAATATTATCGAAAAAAAAATGAATAATAATAATTATATTAAACATTGAAATGTATTTATGGTAATAACATATACATATATTGTTGTTATGGAACTCTAGGCTTCTTGGGTAGTTTACGCAAGCCCTCTGCTTCAGAAGAATCTAATGTATTGCAATCTCTCTTTCCTTGTGTAGAAGCCTCTGGTTCTTTGGAAGTTGCAGCACCTACTTGTAATTGATCTTCCAGCTCCTTCACTCTATTTTTATACTACATCAAGCATCTTTGCAATTTCTTTTTTTCAACAATTTGCTTCTTTAAAAACTCCACATGCTTCTTGTACTTTTTGAAGATTTGTTATTATTTTTCTTGAATATATCCTTTGTGTGTCTCATCTCACCTTTAACTTTATGCTATTCAACCTTCAAATCTCATTGAGATGAAATCTGCAAAATTGGAAGTGCCAGAGATACAGGTTTATTTTGCAAATACTGAATTTGGGATTTCAATTTTTTTATCTTACTTGGGCATCCAAAATTATTTGTTTCTTTCTTTCCCAATAATTTTATTTGAAGCTCCTTAATATTCTCTTCCTTCACAGCTAGCTTGTTCTTGAGTGACTCCTTCATTATTTATGTGTCAAACACATCACCTCCAACATCCATTTCTGCGACGACTTCAAACAATGATATCTCTCTCTCACAAGGCCCAATCATACTTAAGCAAGGTATATTTATGCTTCTTTTCTTTATTGTCTAATGCTTGAATAAATTGATTCAAGCTATTCTCTCATGCTCAAACTCTAACAATGCCTTTAATTTCTTACCATATTTCAACGCTTAATCTTACTTTTCAACTCACTCTTCATCATTTTAACCCTTTCTTCATAATTTTCGATCTCCTCCCTGTGTTTAGTAACCAGTTCACCGGTTTTCTTTTGAGACTCAACCTTTAAAGTATGAATATATTGTTCTTTCTCATTCACTTCTTGCATAAGTTTTATTTTAGGTGGAATATAGGTTAGTAGAGGCCTTATGTTAAGAACCTCAAGCCTGTTTTTAAGCTCCAGTATCTTGGATGCATATTTATTCTCATAACCCTATACTTTTCTTTTGAATCATTAAGTTCCTTAATTCTGCCATCTATAGATTTAAATTTTTTAGCTTTCAACCCTTCAATAGATATTTCATACTTGTCTCTAGATACCTTTGCCCTTTTTTCACTATCCACTAGACATTTATGCAAGCTTGTGACTTCTTACTTTAGATGACGAACCCGTTCATCTTTATTTGTGCATATTTAACAACTCTTTTTTGAGGAATCATGGTGAATTTGTGGAGAAGATAATGACTCTTTGGATTTCTCTAAATCTACAACTTGTTGTGTGAGTTAAATAATCTTCTTATCCTTAGTCATGCATAGTTCACAACTCTTTATACAAGAATCATCTTGACCTTATAAAGAAGCATAAATTCCATTATTAATATATTGTTCATCAATTTTGACAAATCCCTGCACCATATCTGCATCTTGGCATGTATTTAAGCCTGCCAAAGTTGCAACAACAATAATTTCATCAAGGCTCTCTTCATTGATGTATTTTGTCATTATTTTTCTACACTTTAAAAATCCTATTGTATGTTTTTTTAGGACTACTTGATCGCATTGAGTTGGGTCGATATAGTTCAATAATTTTTTGCAGTGTGCCAAAGTAGTTGAACTTGACCCTCTTAACTTTACTTTCCTGCAATCTGTGGTGAAATATCTTAGCAATAGAAAAGGTACATCTATGGACAAGTCTTCAACCCATTGTATGTCCAGATTCATGCATTCACCACAAATATATTTCTTGTGATGATTCAGAATGGTCCTAAGGATAATAGGAATCAAGGTTATGCATAATCTTGGGGAAACATATTCCATTTTTAAACCATTTTTTGGAAAAATTATTTTATTTTCCACAAATTTTGTTGGTCATCTTAGTATTTTATACCTTGGGGGTTTTCAAGTGATCCAACATAAATAATCCCCTGTGTGGTATATTAGTTGCTCTGGAAACAAAATCAGGGTCCATGAAAACCTTATGCCAAAAAATTACCAATTCCTTCGACTCACGATCATAATTAAAAATAATTGCATCTATCTCTTCAATTCTGAAATTAAATTCTCCAAAAAAAAATTGATGCACTTATTATCTTAAGATTATATAGAGAAAACCTTATGGCCACTTGATTCTATCATTCCATTCATTAGCATTTTGTTGGAATTTTTACACTAAGAAACTCTCAAGTTGGAAACCTTATTTTTCAAATTATGGTGTAGTGGACCAGGCCCTTGTTTCCATGGCCGACGATGTCTTTGAATCAGAGTTGAATGCATGCTTAGAATGGAAGTTGAGAATGCACGTTGAGGTTGGAAGTTAAGGGTGCAAGTTGAGGATGCACGTGGGGGATACACATGGAGGATGCAAGTTCAAGATGCACGTCGAGGATGCCAACAAAATAGGGTTTTAGACATTTATATGAATGATAAAAATTTTATATAATAAAATTTATGTTTTAAATTTTATATAATGATATTTATAATCAATATTCAATCTACGAAGAGTGCACTTTTAACAATTTTTACTATGCGAGACATTTGGTGTAAAATGCAAGCCATAAAATTACAAATGCATGAAAATATTTTGCGATCATATTTGAATGCATGATTCATTTACACTTGTGCACAATTTGTAAGTCTCTTGGTCAAAATAGTAAATTGATGACTTAAGCTCTTGAATTGTTTTGTCAAGAATAGAGTGCAAATATACAAAAATTTGCTTAGCAATATGCTTTCCAAAGACTGTACAGATGTCATTAATTTAAAATAATCTTATGGGGCTGAAGATAGTTGTATTTTTGACAAAAACCTCTTTCACATTCCTCATATTTTGTGTCTACTTCTTGTAATTGATTCAAAAAGATGACAAATTTTCAGTTTTTAATCCAATTTTACCCAGCACAAAAATTCCCTCCATAATCTCATTCTTCCTTTTTTCTAAGTGAATTTAGTTGGAAATGGTGTGTTCTACTATTTTCCACTTCACTATACACTCGGGTTTCAATCTAGGCTAAAAGGGAGCCAATTAAGAAAAAACACCTAGCAGTTTTCATATATTCATGAGATGTCCCCTTAGTTTAATACAAATGAAAGCCAACCCTTGTTATGAAATGATTATAGTAAATGGATTTTGGAATGGGATAGGTACACATATTGGGAAAGAACATTCCTCTTTTTGTTTTTGATAACCTTCCCTCATCTGCACACAACAGATGTATGAAAGGTGCACTTTTAAAAATTTATACTATGATGGGAATTTGGTTTAAAATGCATGAAAATATTGTATGATAATATTTGAATGAATTATTTATTTACACTTGTGCACAATTTGTAATTCTCTTGGTCAAAATTTAAAACTTGTGACTTAAGTTCTTGAATTGTTTTGTTAAGAACATGGTGCAAATGTACAAAACTGGGCTGATAAAAATACCCTTCGAAGGCTATACATATGTCATTAATTGGAAATAAGACCACTAGGTTGAATAAGGATGCATTTGTGACAAAAACCTCTTTCACATTCCTCATATTATGTGTCAATTTCTTGTAATTGATTTGAAAAATATGACAAATTCTCAATTTTTAAACCAATTCTAAACAAATCAAAAAAATGATCGACATACCCTCATTCTTCCTTATTTTTGTGCGATTTTAGTTGAAAATGGCGTATTATACTATTTTCCACATCACTATAAACCTGGTTTGAATGAATGATTTAATTTCACTTGTCAAAATTTAAACTTCGAAAATGACATGTTACAAAATAAAAAATGGACCAACTTTGTTATCTGGATGGAGAACGAGATATCGATAGTTGAATTTCAATAAGTTAGTTGGATATTGTTTTTCTTATAGGTCAATTTGAATTTCTTTCAAAATATATTAGAGGAAACATACCCTTTTTTACATATTTAGCCAATGAAAAATGTTGTACATTATAATTGTAAATTTGGTTGGAAGATGGTTGGAACATGATAGGATAAATGGCATCCTCATAGGGTAAACAATGGAATTTTTCCCACCATATCGATGGAATGGTAAAAAATTAGAAATATTTAATTGTATTAATGTTATCTATGATTAAAAAATACTCTACAATTTGAATCATTCAATTTGGACTTGAAATGAAGGTTGGAGATGCATTTTTTTGAAGCATGCCAAAATTGCCTTGCTTCACTAAAATGCATGCCCCAACTTCAATTATTAGCCAATATCATTGATTCAAATTGTAGACTATTTATTTAATTATTTACACAATTTTGAATTATTATATGTTTACTTTTACCCTTAAATAATTCTCCTTCAGTTTTCATATAACATTCCAAGTTTTTCTTCAACTTGCATTATGTCAAAGTTGTGTATAGGTTTTTCTTCAGCTTGCTGTTGGGAAGAAAAATTGTTGTTTTAATTCGAAGCAATAGTTCCAACCCTTCACATTAATTTCCAGTCTGGGTAGGTTTTTATATTGCAAGGCTATTACACAAAATATATTTTTGGAATGGGGTCTCCTAACAAGCTACGAAACCGGTCCATTTTGAATAGTTTTGATTATATTTAGCCTAGTAGAGGGGTTTTGAGGTGGGGAAAAGCCCCGAATGCATTGTAATGGGTCAAAGGGTAAACTAGGGGTCCGAAAACCATGGGTTACGGACCATAGGAAAGTCGAGGCTAGATTTTTATAAATAGAGATGCATTTTGTATTGTAAAGGATAAGAAATGATGAGCTATTTATGTGATCTGTTGTTTAAGATATCTTTTTGGGTTTTGGGGAATAGACTCTTGCTGGTTGTGTGCGCGGAGATCCAAGTCTAGCTATGTGCAGACCCTGCTGCTGTGTGCGCAGGTTGGGAAGGGAATTGGAATTGTAAGGAAGAATTGATGAATGAATGAATGCGAAATATTGTTAGAGAACTGAATCTGTGAGTAATTTTATGTGAATTACTGATAATTGTTGTATTATGCATTTTCTGTCCTTAAGCTGTGAAGGATCTGTATACTGTGTTCTTAAATCTAGATATGTTATGTTCTGTTTATGTACTGCTGTGTTGATGTTATAACAAGCATATAACCATAGATATAGTGCACGTGGATGTGAATAGAGACTTAATTAACTTTGTGTAGAATAAGGTAATCGGGGATTACAGGACGTACCGCTGCTCTACTTGCTTTACCCATCCTTTCTCGGGGTGCAGAAACCTAGTTCTAGCACCCCCCATACTACTTTGGGTGAGACTTTGACCTACGAAAGTAGGTTACTGCCGAAAGGGCCAGTAGTATAGGGGTTTGTTGGCAAACCTTGCTTACCGAACCTGGGTCAAGACCCCTCGAGCCAAAAAATGGTTTCGTTGCTGGGACTGGAAGAAGTCTAAGGAAGTGATCTGGTACTGACAAGCAAATACTGGAATATCTGACGCAAACATGAACGAGCGCTACTCTAGAGGAGAGTACAACACAGAGCGGTAGGTATTATCAAACCGATCTAGAAAAGAATCACTCTGTCTGTAGCCCGCCAAGGAAAGAAACGGTGCAAGGGTCGTCAGGCTCACAGGAGGGCAAGCCCTCAACCAAAGCCTTGTTAGAAGGAGACATGGTAGTACACTTGAAGTTAACTACCTTTAAAGGTGTGGCCGATGAAGATATGGATTGTTTTTAGTTCGTGGCCGACTCGATATGGATGGCACAGGGGGTGGTGAGCGATACTGTGAAAAAAGCACAGTTGTCCTTGGCCTTTGAAGATAGAGCATTGGATTGGTATATGCGGTACATATCTAAAAATGGAAGCGCATCCCTTCAAAATATTAAGGATGCGCTAAAACAACAGTTACAGAAGCCAAAGTCATACTCTCAGTTGGTAACTGAAGTAAAATACTTCAAGCAAGGTACGTCTGAGTCGGTGTGGGAGGTCGATTAGCGATTGAAGAAAGCAATTAGGGAAGGGGGGTTCAAGTATGACGACAGGAAACACACGAAATGGTTCATTGCCATGTTGCTACCTCACTTATGCGTACCAATGCGCCAGCAGACCTTCGAGTCGCAGGAAAAAGCCCTGGAAACCGCTATGAAGCTCGAAGCCGCACCTAAGGACAACACGTTGGGGGGAGTATAGCAGATTCAAGAGCAGCTCGGAGCCATGCACATGGAAATACAGAGCTTGCGGACGGAACAGGGAAAAGGAGTTAGTACAGACCTTCGGTGCATACGATTTCAGGTGTCTGGTCATACTAAGGACCAGTGTCCCCTATTGGCGGATTACCTACAGACAGGGGGACCTAGTCTGCTACACCCCAGATCTGGCAAACCTGTGCTTTGGTGCGATGACTGTTGGGTAGTGGGACTACATGATACGGCCCAATGCCCCCGGTTAAGTATGGGTGATCTGAAGCAACAATGGTGTAGGTTCTGCCGATTAGTAGGGCACGATGAGTATAATTGTCGCACATATGAGCTATTGGTAGATCAGGGAAACCTCTATAGGGTACAGTCAGATCCCGCATTGCTGAGATCCCCCGCGACTTTTGGTGGCTTCCCCGCAAGGGGTAGGGGAGGTCGGGGAGGGAGCACAGGACGAGGTCGAGGGAAGCTGATCTGCTATAATTGCGGAGAAATAGGGCACTTCGCAAGGGACTATCCAAATCCCACCAATAAATCCTGAAAATATTGCCGGCAGTTGGACCATGAGATTGAAGATTGCCCAATTTTAATAGCCAAGATGCAGGACAAGTAGCCCACTCCTACGCAGAATGTGCAAAGGGTTAAAACTGAGATATGCAGCAGGCTGGTCACCCCGGGAGAAAAAGAGGAGCTTGCCTCCCAGGAAGGAGTGACATTTAAAGAACAAACACCACTGACAGTCCCCACATAGCTGCCAACGCAACCTCAGATAAAGGAAGGAGTTGAGCACCTTCTAATGGTATGCTTGAAACTTCTACATAACCAATCAGTTGTAGAAACTCTTCAAGTATTACTGCATAGCTGTGCAGCCTGGCCCAACACAATCCCTGAGACCTGAGGTGTCCATCGGCTATATGGCTACAATAAATGCACCAGACGAGAAATGTAGCTGACTGCGTAGATTGGTGACTACGAGATGGACCAAGTTATTCTCAATTTAGGGTTGGATGCGAACGTACTACCAAAGCAGACATGGCAACGAATGGGTGAACCTAAGTTGGAATGGTCCACTATCCAGCTGTGCATGGTGAATCAATAGAAGATCATACAGCTAGGACAGTTGCCAAGAGTCATGGTAGATATCGCGGGAGTAAAAGTCCTAGCTGACTTTGAGGTCATTGAAATCATGGACGATTCGGATCCATACCCTGCACTACTCAGGCTAGACTGGGCTATAGACATGGGGGGTGTCATCAATCTCAAAAAGCGCAGCATGGTGTTTGAAAACAATATTACATGCGTAATAGTACCACTAGATCCAGCAAAAGGCCCACGGTATACGAAACCAGCCTACGAACGGGAGGAACTAGACCATATTTATAGATTTACTGCGCATGATGAAGACAGGAGTAAAACCACAACGGATGGGATATTCTGGAGGGATATTGAATGTTGTTATGATGTTGATGAGGAACTGGAAAGTTGGCAGAACCAGTTACATGAGGTGTCGGCACTGCACTGCCCCCGGGTCACAAGAACCCTCTATTGTATTTCCTCAGAGGTAAGAGATCTACCCCACTTTGATGAGGTTGGTAGTGTCCAGGAATTCCTAAGGACATTAGAAGCTAGGGCGCCAAGAGAACGATGGTTCTCGGCCCTTAATCTGGCTATGCGCAGGACACCTACGCATTGGTGGGACACCCACAAGGAAGTGTTCCTGGATTGGGAAATGTGTCGGGAAAGGATGCTTCTACGGTTCGCCCCTCCAGCTTACATACGCACCAGGGTGTTCCTTAGACCCGAGGATCCCCGCACACATCTGCGTGTTTGGATGACCAAGTGGTCCGACCAAACTATAGAAGAATGGATCCATCTGTTTTTTCATGCCTTGGGTCCTATCCCGACCGTTTGGTACTTAGACGCGGAATTGCACCAGCGCACCCGCCACTGGGAGACACTAAAGGAGGACTTTGTTAGTACATTCGAATTGATTGGAGGAACAGAGACACTTGACAAAGCTCTGCAGGACATTGATGCATTTGTCTTTAAGAATACTCCCCACCGTGCTGCCCCAACAGTCCCGACATGGGACGCGCAAATGCATGACATAGCCAATTTTCGGAGCTTGGCGATTGATGAGGACGAGGATAATCCTCGAAACATTTCCGTCCCAGAATCTGAAGGAGAACACACTATGATGGGACCATCACTATAGAATCTTGATGTAACACAGTCGCTTAAGCTGCGTGACATTAATATTGGGATGGAGGAACACCCTAAGATGGCTAATATAGGGGACTATTGGGATGAGGGGACTGTAGGAAAAATAACAGAATATCAGGACCTATTTCCAACGAAGTTCTCTGAACTCAAGGGCATCACTGGGGACCTCAGTATTATGCATATCACTCTGAAACCTGAGGCGCACCCTGTCAAGCAGCGGCCATACCAACTGAATCCCAAATACAAGCAAAATTTCAAGGAAGAGTTGGATAAAATGCTTTCCGCCGGTATCATTGAACCAGTTGAGCAGTTAGACTAGGTAATTCCAATGGTTGTCTAGGAAAAGAAGACCAAGGGAGAAATACACATCTGCGTGGATCTATGCAAGTTAAATGATGCGTGCGTCCATGACCCCTTTCCTACACCATTTTTCGATGAAATCCTTGATAGCGTGGGCAGATAGGAGGCCTATTCCTTCACTGATGGGTTCTCAGGGTACCATCAGATTCAGATTGCACCTGAAGATCACAGTAAGACTACTTTTGCGACTGAATGGGGGTCTTTCCTGTATACGGTCATGCCCTTTGGTCTAAAAAATGAACCTGCTATTTTTTCAAGGGTCATAGTTGCTGTATTCAAGGAATTTATTCATAAGTTCCTAGAGGTTTATTTCGATGATTGGACGGTTTTTGGCTTAGTCAAGGAACATGTCTCTAACCCACAACTAATGTTGGATGTGTGCTGGAAGCACTAGATCTCCTTGAATATTAAGAGGTGCATTTTTTGTGTGCCATTTGGAATCCTGCTTGGACACATAGTCTATCGGCAGGGATTGATGGTTGATCCTGTGAAGGTAGCCGTAATTATAAACCTGGCAGTCCCCACAACAGAGAAACATCTGCGTTCTATTCTTAGACACACTAGTTATTACTAGAAATTCATTTCGGGGTACGCTCTGATTACAGCGCCTATGGAAAAGCTATTAAAAAAGGATGTTTCTTTCTTTCGGGATGATGAATGTTAGAAGAGCTTTGAACTGCTCAAAGAGAATATGATCTCTGCCCCCATACTAATGTTTCCTGATTGGTTAAAGGAATTTCATGTACACATGGATGCGTCGGGTATCGCCTTGGGAGTTGTTCTCACTCAACCTGGAGAAGGAGATATCGACCACCCAGTTGCCTTTGCGAGTCGAAAATTCTCGGGTGTAGAACGAAACGACTCCACCACTGAGCGCGAAGGATTGGCTATGGTCTATGCGCTACAGAAATATCGACACTATCTACTAGGTGGACATTTTAAAATGTTCACTAATCATTTGGCTTTAAAATACCTGGTCAACAAGCCTGTGTTGGGGTGGGAGATTTGCCATTGGCTGTTGCTATTCCAGGAGTATGATTTTGAGATCATCATCAAGCCTGAAAGGTTGAATGCTGGCCTAGACCATCTGTCTCACATTGAAACAAGAGAAGAGCCCACTAGTTTAGAAAAAGGCTTGTCGGATGCGCAACTGTTTACCATTAAGGTGGTTGATGCACACTTTGTTGATATCATTGAGTTCCTCACTATAGGCATGGCCCCGGCTGGATATTCAGTACAACAAAAGAAGGAATTGGTTAGT
Source organism: Pinus albicaulis (assembly GCA_034641835.2). Taxonomy (NCBI): domain Eukaryota; kingdom Viridiplantae; phylum Streptophyta; class Pinopsida; order Pinales; family Pinaceae; genus Pinus; species Pinus albicaulis. The sequence goes on along the minus strand of CM076574.1, from coordinate 528,533,168 downwards.
TGGGCCATGGAATTTACTATCCTCGCTGGTCAGTTGTACAAGCTAGGTGCCGACGAAATACTACGCAGATATGTCCTCGAACATGAACGAATTGTCATGTAAGAAGAATCACATGAAGGTGTCACAGGAGGCCACTACGTAGGACATGCAACTGCACAAAATATTTTGAGGGCTGGGTTATGGTGGCCTACATTGCATCAAGATTAATACACCTATTGTCGATCTTGTGATACCTGCCAGCGAACAGGACGACCTTCGCACCGAGATGAGATGTTGTTACAGCCTCTAGTGGATTTACAAGCTTTTGACAAATGGGCCATTGATTTTATAGGACCCATCAATCTGCCCAGAAAGAAAATAGGCGCGTGCTACATTATCACTGCCATTGACTACGTCACTCGATGGGCTGTGGCACAAGCGGTGAAGGATTGTACTGCGGATACTATTGCGCACTTCATATTTGAGCAGATCCTGACTAGGTTTGGCTGCCCAAAAATCCTAATGAGTGACAGAGGTACACACTTTGTCAACCAGAAGATTCAAGCCTTGAATGAGGAATTCCAGATCCACCATGCTAAGAGTACCCCATACCACCCTTAGGCAAATGGGGCAGTTGAGGCTTTTAACAAAATTTTGGAACATGCATTAACTAAGGTCTACAATGTCGATCGTAGTGACTGGGATGTGTGCATTCCCTCTGTTCTATCGGTCTACCGAACGACGTGCAAGAAGATAACAGGCAGAACCCCCTTTCAGATGGTCTATGGAAAAGAGGCCATTATGCCCATTGAATACGTTGTTCATAGCCTACGCATTGTAGCATTTACCAATATGGTGGACCCCGATATCATAGAGGAGCGTCTTGTGCAACTGGTGGCTCTGGAGGAAGATCGGTTTATTGCTAATTTTTATCAACAGGTTCAAAAAGCTCGTGACAAAGCATGGCATGATTGACATATTCGCCAAAAGACGTTCATCGCAGGTGACCTTGTCCTTTTATACGATAGCCAATTTGCAAAACATCCAGGCAAATTTTGATAGCACTGGCTGGGTCCCTACATAGTTAAAGAAATCACGAATGGTGGAGCATTCCAGCTAGCTACCCTGCGCGGAGACATCGTACCAGGCTTTGTCAATGGTAGTCGACTCAAGCCTTACTGGGTTCAATGACTATATGAAAGCTGCAGTGACTCGGGATGAGTCACAAGATTGTGTTGGGGGAATGTTGGAACGGGGTCTCCTAACAAGCTACGAAACTGGTCCATTTTGAATATTTTTTATTATATTTAGCCTAGCAAAGGGGTTTTGGGGTGGGTCAAAGCCCCGAACACATTGTAATGCGTCAATGGGTAAACTAGGGGTCCGAAAACCATGGGTTGCGGACCATAGGAAAGTCAAGGCTAGATTGTTATAAATAGAGATGCATTTTGTATTGTAAAGGATAAGAAATGATGAGCTATTGATGCGATATGTTGTTTAAGCTATCTGTTTGGGTTTTGGGGAATGGAATCCTACTGGCTGTGTGCGCGAAGATCCAAGTCTAGCTATGTGCGGACCTTGCTGCTGTGTGCGCAGGTTGGGAAGGGAATTGGAATTGTAAGGAAGAATTGATGAATGAATTAATGAATGCAAAAGATTGTTGGAGAACTGAATCTGTGAGTAATTTTATGTGAATTAATGATAATTTCTGTATTATGCATTTTCTGTCCTTAAGCTGCGAATGATCTGTATACTACGTTCTTAAATCCAGATCTGTTATGTTATATTTATGTACTGTTGTGTTGATGTTATAAAAAGCATATAAGCATAGATCTAGTGCACGTGGATGCGAATAGAGACTTAATTAACTCTGCGTATAATAAGGTAATCAGGGATTCCAGCACCCACCCATACTACTTCGGGTGAGACTTTGACCTAAGAAAGCAGGTCACTGCCGAAAGGGCCAGTAGTATAGGGGTTTGTTGGCAAACCTTACTTACCAAACCTAGGTCAGGACCCCTGGAGCCAAAATAAATGAAAGGGGAAATAATGACTAGTGCTAATGAATTCCAAACTCAATCATTGTAATCACACTCTCAACAATTAAATACTATGGATATTACACTCTCAAACCTTGTTCACAAGCTCAAGAAATAAACAAACAATGCAAAATAAATCACTCATTCACACTGTCACGCTTATTCAAAAAATAAGAGCACTCTAGGAAAGCATTCTCTCAAAAAATGTTGAAACACACATTCAAATAAAATGAACACACCATCAAACTATAATAGGAATTAAATAATTTTCACACTAACTGTTAGGAGAAACAATTGTTCCTTTAAATTGGGGCAACAAGTCATTTCTCGCATTAATTATCAATCTGAGTAGGCTTAAAATTAAAGGATATCACTAAAATTATATGAAAGGGTAATGGAAACTAGCATGATGAATCTCAAATCAAGTCCATTGCAAAAGTCACTATCAACAAAAATTCAAGTTGTTACTACACTAAGAGGGACCGGTCCAAGACTTATGTTGTCACACCATTAAAAAAAACTCTTTTGCAATCAATGACTAATAAAGAAAATTTTATAGGTCTCTATATTACTAGTGTAGTCCCTTACTATTGTTAGTGTAGCCCCCTTATGGTTATTATTGTACCCCCATAACCCCCATATTGTTATTATTGTTCCCTTACGTTATTATTGTTAGGCCAACTAGGATTATATTGTGACCCCATGGACTCCTATATATAGAAAGGAGGTTTTTTCATTTGTATCATCCAATAATTTTTAATTTATGTAATGTAAAGGAGGTTCCCCCCTAGAAGTGGCTTATTTATAATGCATTTCTCTCTCTTTTCTTATATTTTTGGAGCATGTTTCATAACATTTGGTATCAGAGCTTTGGATTCTAGGGTTTCGATGCACCAAACAGGTCATCGTGGCATTTTCGCTATAATTGTTTTTCTATGAAAGTTTAGAAGCTGAAATGTTTACCATGACAAGCAGAAATCCTGAGGGACTTCATGTAAACATTTCAGATCTTGGTTAAAAATATTTTCAGAGATATGATCTATGGAAGCAAAGATGGATGGTGTGAAGAAGGGAGTGGAAGCTAATATGGATGGTTTTAAGAAAGGCGTGGAAGCTAATATGGAGGGTTTGACTAACGGCATGGAAGCTAAGATGGATGGTTTAAATAATGACATGGAAGACATGGAAGACATGAATAATGGTCTAAACGCAGACACGGAAATTTTGAAGGAAGGTTTGACAAAGTTGATACAAGACATGATTCCTAATGGCGAAAAGATAGTAGAGGAAAATCATGATGAGAACAAAATAAATGTTAATCATGATTTCATGAACTCTAATATCAGATTGAAGACGCATCATATTCCAAATATCGATATGAGGAAGTTTCATGGAAATGATACTGTAACATGGATACTATAGATGGAGCAATATTTTGACCTCAATAATGTGAAAAACACACAAAAGGCATGCCTTGAAAATTTATATTTATAACAAAATACATTTGTATGGTATCGATGGATTTTATCCCGTAAAAAAATTGTCACTTGGTCAATTTTTACGTAGGAAATGATAGCACATGATGAGGATACAAATAGAAACACCTTTAGCCAATTGATAAATCTCAAACAAAAGGCTTCAATGGTGGATCACATTGATGACTTCCAAAAATTGAATATAAGGGCAGATGATATTCCAGAGGAACACATGATTAATGTCTTCATAGGGACTTTAAAGGATAACATCTAACATGACGTTCAACTTTGGGAACCCGATTCATTGGAGAAGGCATTTAGGCTGGCAAGAAAAAATGATTGTAAAATTATGGCGACAAGGAAGCCTACCACTCACATCTATAAAAGATGGAAGTGTTGCTACTCCTAAAATTCCACAACCTCCAAGGTTGACACCACAACAATTGGAAGAAAAAAGTTCAAAATGGCTTTCTACAGTTGTGATATAAAATACACTAAAGGTCATAAGTGTGCTGAGAAGAAATTATTTACATAGATTGTGAAGAGGAGGAAGAAAATGAACAAGAAAATTCAAAAGAAGAGGATATACACTAGGAAAAAACTGTAGGGAAAGAAGAAATGAGTCCAACATATCCTATAATGTGTTGGAAGGAATTACCACTCCTCAAACTCTTAATATAGAAGGACATATCAAGAAGAAAAAGGTAATAGTGTTGATTGATTCGGGTAGTACCCATAGTTTTATTCATTGTAAGGTAGCCAAGGAATTGAATTGCTTCCTATACCTAGCACTAGAGTTTCAAGTGATGGTTGAAAATGGAGGAAATATAAATTTCTCTAGAAAATTCCATAATATAAAACTAACCATGGGGGAATATGTATTGAATAGTCCAATTCTTTCCATTCCAATGGGAGGTGTTGATGTTGTACTAGGAGTACAGTGGTTACAATATTTGGGGATGGTAGATTTTAATTTTCAAGAAATTTTATTTAATTTTTTTTTGGAAGGAAAGGAAGTTGAATTATGTGGTATTGCAGGGAAGTCGGGAATGATAATAAGTTCTAATGTCATGACAAATCTTCTAAAGAAATAAAAACGAGGTGTAATTGCACAATTATTCTCTCTAGAAGTTCCAACATCAAAATCATGTATTTCTCCATATATCCAAAAAGCCTTGGATAATCATTCCACGGTGTTTGAAACTCCCAAAGGACTCCCAAATAATTGTGATCATGATCATGCTATTCATTTTATTCCAAAAAATTTTCCTCCAAACATCAAGCCTTATAGATATCCTTATGTCCAAAAGAGCGAAATTTAACATATGATTGCAAAAATGTTAGAGGTTGGTATAATTAAACCTAGTCAAAGTTCTTTCTCTGCTCCAGTAGTATTGGTGCACAAGAAGGATGGATCATGGCACATGTGTCCAGATTTTAGGGATCTTAATAGGCTCAATATTAAAGATAAATTTCCCATTCCTGTGATTGATGAATTATTGGATGAATTGCATGGAGAAATTTATTTTACCAAGTTGGATCTTCATTCAGGATATCATCAAATTAGAATGAATATTGAAGATAGTTCGAGAAATGAATTTTGAACTCATGAGTGTCATTATGAATTTTTGGTAATTCCTTTTGGTGTTACCAATGCACCTTCTACATTTCAAGGGTTGATGAATTCCATTTTCAAACCCTTCCTTAGAAAATTTGTGTTAGTATTTTTTGATGATATACTAATCTATAGCAGGTCTTGGAAGGATCGTGTTCAACATGGTGACAGGGTGCTTAGACTATTAGAGGAGAAAAAATTATATGCAAAAACCTCAAAATTTTTATTTCGAGTACAAGAGTTGGAATATTTGGGTCATATTGTATCTCACGAGGGTGTTAAGGTAGACCCTAAAAAAACTAAAGACATTAGGGAATGGAAAGTCCCCACAACCATAAAGCAGGTGGGAGGATTTCTCGAGTTAACAGGGTATGATTGCAAGTTTGTTAATAATTATGGGAGAATAGAAACACCTATAAAAACATTATTGAAGAAAGATCCATTTTCATGGACTCCTGAAGCAACTAGTGCCTTTGAACATCTTAAAGAGGCAATGTGCCTAGCACCGGTCTTAGCTACACCAGACTTCAAAAAAACCTTTATTGTGGAATATGATGCCTCAAGAATTGGAATTGGTGTTGTTTTAATGCAAGAAGGAAGACCCATTGATTTTGAAAGTCTTCTAATCAAAGGAAATTATTTACAGAAAGCTATTTATGAGAAGGAAATGTTGACAATACTACATGCACTAAATAAATGGTGACCTTACCTAATGGGAAGACACTTCAAGGTAAAAATTGATCATGATAGTCTTAAATACTTTTTGGAACAAATACTATCTTTAGAAGAGTAGAAAAAATGGGTCACAAAGATGTTGGGTTATGACTTTTAAATCATCTGAAAAAAAGGGAAGCTAAATTTTGTTGCAAATGCACTCTCAAGAAAGGATGAAGAGGTGGAAGCATTGATTTGTTCTATTTCTATTATCCAACTAGATTGGATAATCAAAGCAAGGGATGAATGGAAAAAGGATGAAGAAGTGTGGAAACTCATTCAAAATTTGCAGCAAGATCCTAGTACATCTGATAAATTTCGTTGGAACAATGATTCCTTATGGTACAAAGATTGCTTATATCTTTGTAAGAATTCACAACTAAAAAAAATATTATTTTGGAATTGCACACTTCTCCCTTAGGAGGACACTCAGAAATTTTAAAAACTTATGACAGGGTGAAGAAATAATATTTTTGGGATGGCCTTAAATATAATATTCAACAGTTTGTGGCGGAATGTTTGGTTTGCCAGCAAAATAAAGTCGAGACATTTAAGACCTTGGGTCTTCTACAACCTTTATCCATTCCAAGTCAACATTGGGAGGAGATTTCAATGGATTTTATCATAGGTTTACCTAAGTTCAAATCAAAGAGTGTCATCATGGTGGTAGTTGATAGACTTACCAAGTATGCACACTTTTGTGAATTATCTCATCCATTTAAAGAAAGTATAGTTGCTACTGCATTTATGGAAACAATTCAAAAGCTACATGGAAACCCAAAGATTATTGTGAGCGACAGAGATCCCATTTTTACTCGAAATTTTTGGATGAAATTATTTTCTTGTTTGGGATCTCAACTAGCTCATAGCTCATCTTATCATCCTCAATCCGATGAGAAAATTGAGATAGTGAACAAATGTTTGGAAGGATATCTTCATTGTTTTGTATCTGATAAAAAAACACAATGGGTCAAGTGGTTACCTATGGCTGAATGGTGGTATAACACTTCCTTCTATATTGCAGCAAAAATGACCCCATTTATGGCACTTTATGGATATCATCCACCGTCAATCACATCATCTTTAAGAGAAAGTTCTAAGGTTCAAGCAGTGGAAGATCACATCGAGCATCAACAAAAAGTTCTCCAAATATTAAAGGATAACGTAAATTTGGCACAAAATCAAATGAAACAACAGGTAGAGTAAAATCATAATGAGAGAAGTTTTGATGAAGGAGACTAGGTATTTTTACGGCTACAACCATACAAACAAATTCCCCTCAAGAAAGATAATAAGGATAATAAATTATCGCCAAATTATTATGTTCCGTACAAGGTGTTGCAAAAGATTCTTACTATGGCATACAAATTGGAGATTCCAGCTTCTTCTCGAGTACATCCAGTTTTCCATCTTTCATGCTTAAATAAGGTTATAGGTGACAAACTTATAGTTCAAACAATATTTCCAGAACTTGATGAGGAAGGAAAAATCATATTGGAACCTGAAGCAGACATGGAAACAAGAACTTGGCAACTACGAAATCAATCAATTTCAAATTATCTCATCAAGTGGAAGAATTTACCCACTGAAGATTCTACATGGGAGGATGAAATTATATATAGAAGCATCCAAATCTACTCAAGCGTTGAGGACAACACTTTTTTGAAGGAGAGGGGCTTGTTAGGTCCCTATATTACTAGTGTAGTCCCTTATTATTATTAGTGTAGCCCCCTTATGGTTATTGTTTGTACCCCTGTAACCCCCATATTGTTATTATTGTGCCCTTACGTTATTATTGCTAGGTCGGCTAGGATTATATTGTGACCCCATGGACTCCTATATATATAAAGGAGGTTTTGTCATTTGTATCATCCAATAATTGTTCATTTATGTAATGTAAAGAAGGTTTCCCCCTTGAAGTGGCTTATTTATAAGGCATTGATCTCTCTTTTCTTCTATTTTTGGAGTTGGTTTCATAACAAAATTGATAGTAACAATAATCACATAGCTGAGAATAATTAATAAAAATAATTATTGTGTTCTATTTAACTAGTTATCCATGCTAAGAAGGAGGGCCCATCCTCCTCGGCAGGGGCTAGTGCACTAAAAAACGTGCAGACTACTCAAAGAAAGATATGATGGCACAAGGTTGAGATTTTCATTAATAAAAAATCAAGATTATAGAGCTTGGTGTTTTCCCCTTCTTTTCAATCCTTTCTATCCGAGTTCCTTCATTACCCCCATGATAATAAAGTTATCTTCTTTATAATTTTCATATACAACCAAGGTATCATCATGAGAATATTTCGATTCTCATGTGATCTTAAAATAAAAATACATTTTGATAATTCATAGGAAAAATTCCATGATAGGGGTAAAGTTGTAGTAGCTTTCCTTTAACTATAATAAATTTATATAGAATTTTAACTAAATTATTAGTATGCTCCATGAATATCTCCTAATAGTTGAATTAACTTTGACTTGATGCACTCCAGGTTCGCTCCATGTGAGAAAAATAAAACATGCACAAGGAAAACTATTCGTGTATCAATCAAATTTCTCAGAGCCTTTGTTAAAATTAATAAAGGAAATCAATAAGTGTAATAATATAACACAAACTTCAACAAACCACTTAAACCTAAAATAACCCATATTATCAATTTTTATAATAAAAATCACCTAAGATAGTAGTTCCAATGCCAAATTGTATTTAGAATTAGACTAAGAAGGTGACATTCAGAAATTGACATAGATAAATAATGGTTGTTACTGTGGTAAAATGTGGCCTTGTTGGTTAAAAAGGGAGAAAAAGGAATAAGAAAGTGAATGCAAAAAGGTAACAATTCCATGGCCAAACATCTCCCCCTAACTTAAGCATCTGCATGTCCTTGTGAAAATCCTTATGATTGGTTCCTAACACGCTGAGAGTGTAGTTTTGAGAAATCATAGGGCTATGCAGTGTCCTCTGCTCTACCCCTATAAACTCGAGAAAGGAACAACTTCATTTCCCAAAAAATATCAGTAAAGTGATATGGGTGCTGATACAGATAGGTTAGAAGCCAAACAAGAGAAAACTTAAATCTATGTCCAATCCATCCTGGGCCACTCCTCTTGATGTAATCAACATAATGAGTAACTCTAGAAAAGGCTTCTATACCTTTTTTTTTATGAAAATGGGGATCTTCTTCCCTGAGTTCCTGTAAAAAAATATTCCACCTTAGCTTACACCCTTCTAATGCATTAAATAATATACCTCGAATATTACTAAGGCATCTTTGTAAAACCAAATCTCGATATTCCATTACCAATTTTTGGGTGGCTGGAAATTTAAATATCCGATTATGTTTCCTAGCGACATCATCAGCAGAGTCAAGGCCATTTCTGATGCACAACTTTACTCGTCCCTCATTGGTTGTTACATTTTCATATGCAACTTTATAGCTTACCTAGTTCTAAGAAAAAGATACAAAATCCCTCAATTGAACATCCCCCACATAAGATGTCAAATTGAAAGATCTATCTCCAAAATAAGAAAAGTCATGAAAATATAATTCACACCAAATTTTGTTTTGAGAAATTAGCACTCCAAAAAGTTTCTAATAAATCTTGAACTTTCATTACATTATATGGTTTTTTCTCCTTAATGATTTTAAATTAAAGAGAAAACATTTTTTCTAGAGATATAAAGGATTACATGGAGAAGGAAGTTTTCAACTTAGTAAACCATCAATAAGCTCATACATAAATTTGTTATCTTTTTGTAGCAGTTGCACCTCTTCTTGTAATTCCTTCACTTGTATTATTTATTGCTTCCTCTCTCTTTGAACCCTAATGAAATATTGCATTATTAACTTTTCAGTCGATTCCTTCTTAAGGCTACTGACCATATCCTTATGCTTTTTTAGAAAAATAACTTCATCTTTAGGGAATAATTCTAACTTCGTCCAATTTTCTTCTTCCCTAAGCAAATATATTGTTCTCAATATTTCTTTAGATTTTAGCTGGGCTATTTCTAATGTTGTTACAACCTCATATTCAACAATATATTATTCATCCCATTTCTCCTCCTTCTATGTTATTTGAGTTGTTGGTTCTTTTGTAACAACAATGTCATTGATAGGTTATTGTACAATAGAAGTCAAATTTATTTCAGTATGTTCTGTTTAAGCTATTGGTTCTTTTGTAACATCAACGTTATAAACATGTTCTTGTGGAGCATCAAAATATTTTTCTTCTCACTGCTTTTCTTCGACTATTGGTTCATGTGTAACATAAACATCATTATCAGGTTCTTGTGGAGAAACAAGTTTAATTTCTTCATTTTGTACTCCCACTTGAACTCCTATAGATACAATAATTGATTCTACAACTCCAACTTCCTTAAAAATTTGAAATTTGATGGACAAGGGGGTCGATCTTAGACTTAATTGATAGAGTGGAAACATCTTTTTCTTTAATATATTTTTGTGCTACTAGTTATCCTTCCTTATGTTATTCATCAGATTCTTCCTTAAATTCCGGTGTAATGACAGAGGCTTCAGACATGGAGGCACCGTCCTCTATAGGCTCTTCCTATTTTCTCTTATCCTACTATTTTCAAGCTCCTATGGTTCAGCTGTAACTATACATTTTTAGGGTGTTGGATTAGTCTCTTGTGTAACAACCACTCACACCCTTTTCTTATGGTTCCTTCCACCAATATACTTCTCCAGTCTTCTCTTATTTACCTTCACCCATCTTGAGGAATCTGTAGTTTTGTTAGAAACCTTTCTTTCTTTAGTTGTTGGCTAAGGTACTATTATCTCAGTAGTTGCTTCCTCTGGTTCTTCTTCTATAGGACACCAGCGATAGCTATTTTTTTATTATTCATTAGACACCTCCATGCGCTCCTCTATTCATTCCCTTTTCCCTTTTGAATATGTACAAGTAAAAGTATTTATAGAGCTCCATCTCTTAGGGTTTTGATGACAAGATCTAGAAAATACATCCTCCCTACCTTTCCTATGGGTTTTGGTTGTTCTACTTCTGGGGGGTGTAACAACCCTACTTCTATGAGGTGTGGGTTCTTTACTTGTACGTGTTGTTTTAACACTCTCATTAGGCTCCTCACTTTCATCATCCTTTGCATTTGCAATATTATTGCTAACATATCAACCTATGAATTCCACTACTCCTGTAGTGAGTGAAATATGACCAATTTGATAAGTGCATGATTGGTCAAACAAGTTTTTGGGTGTTTTTCCCCTCACACTGCCTCCACCATGTGTTGTAGTGACTTCAACAAATAGTAAGGGATATTTATCAACTACCCTATCCTAAGGTGTGCCAAAAAATTAAAGTGAGTTGTATACAATCCCAAAGAGACCCTAAAAGGTGATACATTTATGAATGAAGAGAGCCACATTCTCCCAAGAGTGGGGGAGGGATGTTCTATCAAAACCCCTACCCTTATTTTTCAATTCCTCTCCTTCTCTCAGAAACTTAGCCTCAACTGATGGAATTACCACCTTCCTTGAAAGCCACCAAGCCCCTCTCTATGGAAAAATTGTTACTCTTGCAATTACCTCCTTTATGAAAAAGATTATAACTCCCTTGAATTTAGAGTACTTTTTAGTTAGGTTCTGTGAAAAATATAGAGAAACCAACTCACTAAAACCCTTCAAATTTTCAACCAACCTATATTTCGAAAAATTTCTAGAGCTTTCGGGTACTATAACAACATGTCAAGTGAATCAGGTTCATGCCTTACCACTGCTCCTCCCATGGATTCCTAGAACTATAACTACTCAATGTTGCTAAAGACATGTAATGAAGTTTCCTTGGAACACAAAAACACTTGCTAAGGAGAGAATGTAGAGACATATCACTTAGTCCATTTTTTCCAAATTGGATCTTTTAGTTATCATGAGAGAAGACTTCATAGAGTCACGTAATTTTCCAAAAATTACAGTAAAGGTAATAATGTAAAATTAATGATGGTAAGGGTAATGATACTAAAAAAGATGATGATTACCATAATGGTAAAATTAATTATGGTTGGAATGTTTAATAATACATTATTATGGTAAAGTTAAGTGATCATTCATCAAGCCATATGCAATTAATTACAAAATCCATCCTAGGCACGTGTAATAGAAAAAGTCATATCAAATGCCACAATGATGAGAAAAATAAGATGTTACAAAGGAAGCTACAAAGGAAGCTAAAAAGGAATATACACAGGAAGTTAAAAAGGAAGTTGAAATAGATGCTAAAAATAATTCCATAACCAAGAGAAAAATAGGGCGTTACACATGAATCTATACATGAAGCTACATCAGGAGCTAAAGGAGAGGTTAAACTGGGCACTAAATCTAATGAAAAATAGTACCAACTGTCTATGATTAGTGTAAAAAAAGAAAAAATTAGCGTCATCCCAATAAATAACACTGCTTTTTTCAAAAAGGTGGAGGAAAATATGCTAAATCAATTATTGGAAGCAAAAAAGGGAGCTAAAGAAAAATATAATCACAAGGATTTGTTGTAGTGTTTGAAGTCGAGATATGTCCATCTTGGGATTGAAAGGTGGCAACAAAAGAAGTTAACCTAAAGGTCAAAGGAGACCACTTTCATGAAGAAGCTATGAACAACTTGAAATTTGGAAAGGCTCTATGCAATTCCTTCATCTATGATTTCGAATATTAAAGTGATGAGAAAGAAAAATGGCATGGATGTTGTCACAATATTGAAGAGTGAATATGGATCTATCATACCTCAAAATGAAGCAGACTCGATATGATGATATGTGGAGAAAAGAGGGAGGCAAAAAACTATGAAGAAATAGTAATTGATACTCTTATGAAGACATGCTATAAATATTTTGGATATTTGTTCCTAATTAAAAAAGTAGTTAGGAATATCCCCTAGATTTGAGAGGGAGTTAAGGGGTCTCGTTGAGTAGGAGCAAGGATATATTACCTAGTCAAGAGGGAATAGGGATATCCTCTCTAGTTGAGAGGGAGTGATGTTGGACATCACATGTACATTCTCTTCTTTAGGTAATGAAAAGACAATGGTGGAGGACTAGATAAGAATCTATGGTTTCCTTGAGGATATAAAATCCAATAAAGTTAAGGTATCGACACTCTTGGAGGATAGGATAGGTATCCAAGAGAAGAGTGGTAAAAGATGATCGATATTAATTGAGGATTCAAGAATGGTAATACAAGATATGAATAGTCCTAAAAGGGAATACCTTGTGAACATCCATATGGGGTATGTTCCTTGTAGAGGTAGTGCAGTATCACACATAAAGCCTCCCAGAATAATGCTCTTAAATGAAGTTGAGATTTTCAAGTTAGGCCTTAGTGACAATGTTAGCTATATTGTTGATGATTTCAGATTGGATTATCGATCTAACTCTTCTTATGAGAAATCTTCCGTTTGATGATGATATTGTATTGGAGGAACAATTATGAATACCTCCCTAGTTAAGACGGAGTGTTGAAAATGTAACTAGTTTCAGTATTCATAAATTTTGTTGTAGTCATTTCAATATGTATCCCATGTAACAAAAAAAAGAAGAAAAATAAAAATTTATTATCATTAAAGCATGGATTTCCCGCTTCTTATTTATGGTATTCTATGTAAAAGCATGTTCTTCATGCTTCTAGGGTTTGTTAGGTCTTAATATTTATTGACACGAGTCAAAGAAGTAAACATCATGTTTATAATATCCTTTTGGGAAAAATTTAATTGGAAAAAGTATTATTTTTGAGTCTAGAGAGTCCTGAAAACCCCAAAAGTAAATGTCAGTTGTGGCAGCTTCAAGTCAACCTAAAGGAGGGAATTCGACCCCTTTAAATGCTATATAAAGGAACAGTTTGACCTTATTTGGCATTCGCTCACTCATAAGTTCGATCTCAAGAAGGAAATTCAATCGATATATGAGAATCAGAAGAACAAGATAATGAAGGTCTATAGGAAGAAAGGAGGATGAAATTTTTTTGTTTGGGCTATCTTTCTCTCACACATGTGAAATTATAGGGTTTCAACAACCACAAAGGAGGCTGAAATTTCATATCGAAGTTGTATTAGAATGAAGTGCAATATATTATTGTTGGAAAGAAGAATACTCTATCTTGACCTTGTTTACTTTAGGAGGAGATGCCTTGCTCGAGGAAGGTCTCAAGAGGAACCTGAATTAGGGTTTCTACAGCTATTATAAGGGTCGAAGTTGCAGGCCAAAGTTTCAGTTTGAAGTTGGTTGGTGCTAGATCAAGGAAGGACTTCTTGGAAGTGATAACTTGGTACTTGGAGGAGGACTGGGTATAGGATTCAATTTTTGTTGTCTCATCTGAAGTAGATTCTATAAGAAGAAAATATTTTCCAGGTTTTCCCCTTGGAGAGGTTTTTCCTTGGCTAAGAGCCTAATTCTCTATATCCTCTATTTTTATTGTTTTTGTTCTTGATATTTTTTTTGATGAAAATACATAAGTAAAATAACACAAGAAGACTAAATAAGCTCACAAGGAAACTTTAAGGTTAAGGAAAATTGATTTAATAAGATGCCACTTGAATTTTCCAACAAAATACACCATTAATCACCTTGAGAATATGAACCATAAAGGCTACACATTGGAGGAATTATACAATAAGTGTGGATGTGGAATGTGTGAAGTATGTGACATGTAGAGGCTATATAGGGTGATGGGGCAAAGTGTATGTGGTGAAAAGGTGACATGGATATAGATCTATGTGGAGGAAAGGTGATGTGATTCATGTTGTCATTTGTAGATATTTCTAGGCTAAAGAAATGTGTCAAACCATCTAAAATGTTGTTTGAATTTTGGTTCGGATGAAAAATGATTTAAATGGTTAAAGAGATGCAAACCTAGCTATTCTTGATATAATAAAAGGGATGATTCCTCATGTTTAACAAAATTAAGCTTTAACTTGTCTTCAAAAGTTAGAATTTAAGATCATATATATGCTTCATTAAACATTCAAATAGAGAATTTAACTTGTCATATACAAATGATTCGTGTAAAACCATTTTACATAAATAAAAAAAAACATGTTTAAAGATAGCAGGAAGCAACAATTAATTCATGTAGAGGACTTAACTAAAACATATAGTTCCAGTTAATAATCTCTCTAATTGATTATAACTTTTCAAGGGGATTTCAGAAGGATTAATATTTAATATTATCTTACCTAGATTTACTATTAACTTTAGACATGTGTAGAAATAAATAAAAATGTAACATATGTTAGTATGAATCTTTTGTCGAAGCGTATGAAAAAATACCACTTTAGCTACGCATAACTTATAGCCCTAACATCAAATATGGCTGCCAATATCTTCAAATCTGCAGTTAGTTGATCAAGACAAGTGCTGCAAAAAACCAGATCTATGCATAGAAAGACATTAAGCAGTAAAATTAAGAGTTTGCTCCATACATCCAATAGACAAGACAAGAACAATGTTTTTGAAAGAATTTTTGTATTAAGGGCACCTGGGAGGAAAACAAGAAGGTGTATCCAATTCTCCTCAATGGGATGGGTTCTTGGAAGTCCTCAGCACTTCAGATCTAGAATCTCTCTCTTGTTGGTGTAGAAAACCCAGACAAAGATAGAACTCGAAGGGAGCTCACACAACAAAATAGTGTAGAAAAATGTGACCAAGTGTATAGATCCAGAGTGATCTAATAGGCAACAAAAGGTGAAGAATGGTAGGAAAAACCCTCCTATTTATAACAAAATATTGGGTCATTCTAGATCTTGGTGCATGAATTAACCAAATCTAGATCCACCTTTTATGGAATATTTTATTATATTTGTTGGAGGGAAAAAGTATTTGACTTGGGTCAAATCCCTTTATTTGTGAATAATAAATAAATAAATGATTTATTTAATTATTTATGGGTGATTTAGTCATATTTAACAAGGAATATTATTTAAATAAGATTTAAACAATTATTCCTAGAAAATAATAAGATAAATAAGGATTTATCTAATTAATTTCTTTATTTTGGGTTAAACATGACCAGGAATAATAATTAAATTATTGTTTAATTAATTATTCCTTGAGGAAAATCAAACAAATATAGGTTTGTTTAATATTTCCTTTTGGGGTTTCCTATTTAGACCATAAACAACCTAATAAATGTGTTTTATTAAATTATTTTACATAGTGAAAGCAATTTTACTTAGGGTAAAATTGGTCTTACATGGTGTACTTGGGTCCATCTAATGATAGTAGGTTAGATGTTTCTAAATGATTAATAGCAGATTGTGATATAGGTATTAGAGACAAATCGTACACATGACTTAGAAGTCGTTGTAGAACTCAATCACAGTGGACATCAAGAATCCAGGAAAGTAATAGAGGTAGACTAATGTCTTTGAAGAACTAGACCAGGAGAAACTTGAGACTACAAATTGCAGCAAGTCTCTTTTTGAAAGAGAGATTACTTGTCTTAAAGGCGAGGCATTCTATTTGAGACAAAGTACAAAAGAATAGTGTGTCTAGTAAACAAGGGACCGAACCATAAAGTATAGCCGGCATAAACATGAGCTAGATATAAATACAATGAGGGATCCCATATACATGCTGTGCCTAGGATAATAGCCAGGACTTATACAATAATATCTGAGTACATGAGATACAAGTACAACCCAAATGCCCCCTACAACCGGGGAAGGGCTCACAAAATATGACTGATACATGCAAATCAAAGAGGCGCTGCAAGCGGCTAAGGCCGACATCATCAAATATATGGAGCTGCATCGACGGCTGCAATGAAGAGGTCATCCGGGCATGTGGGGGGCTACCTGCAGGGCCACCCCCTCATGAGGGCTGAGACATCTCACACACACTCGGGCATCATCAATAGCTGCTGCTGCATCACTGGACCATCAAGCATACGGATCTCGATCATGCTGAAAGGAGCTGAAGTGGAGAAACAATCAAGTCAACGGGAAATGAGAGATCCCTTTGCCTGATCCGAGGCACCGAACAAGAGTGGAAGCTGGAACCAAGGTACACCACTCTCTAGACTTGTCCTCTGGAATGAAGGAGCTGATGTCAACAGAAGGAGGTTCGCCATAGGTGACGCAATGAGAGACCCTCAAATAAGGCACGAGAGAAAATAGTAGAGCGACTGACAGACTAATACCAATGATGATGATGGAATGGAGGGGACTGAGTAGAAAATGGACGACTTCCCTTGCTATAGCATAAAGGACATGAATGACATGGCAGCGACTGACACAATATCATAAGGGATAGGGGATAGTGGGACTGAAGGTCATAATATGCGACACAAGAGAGAGACCAAGCAATGAAGGATGAAGGACTATAGCGGGGTACAAAGGGACTCGGATAGACTCCATGAATGCGATGATGGCTCAACTTGGATGCTCTAAACAAGGGCGACTAGATGGTGTTGCCACACAGTAAAGGTCCTATGTGGGACCATGAAACATAAGTATAAGATGGCATCTCATGACGAAAATCGACACGAACAAAGACAAGTATGGAGGCAAAGTGGTGCCCCAAGTACAAGTGTTGTAAGTGAGGAAATCCGATTTTGGGGGGAGGTGAAGTGACCCTTCTTGGACAAAATGTGTCCTGGTGAAGTATCAAATCACAAAAAACTAATAGATACCCATTAGAGGGCTCGGTGAGAGCTTTCCAACGGTGCAGACGGTTTTTCAAACTGAGTTACGGTGTGGTCGCAGCAGGCGAAAGAAAAACTAGGGTTCTCTTTTAATAAGGTGCGACCTGTCCTAGGATTTGGCAAAAAAGTGCGACCTGGAAGATGAGGGGGTTTTAGTGCTGCTTTATGGCTGAGAGTTGGGTTTTTGTGTTTGGTTACAGTATTCCCTGTCTGTATGCTGACAAAAATGATGTTTTTGTGCAGATATGGCAGATATACGGGTTAACTGGAGAGAGAGAGACCTGGGTACATTACGGGCAGAGATCCAGGCAGATCAGGGTGTCCGTCGTGTGTTGGCTAGGTTTAGGGTTCTAAAGTTTTTGGAGAACCCTTTGATGAGAGCTGGAGAGCCCTTGTTGGCCCGGATTATGGGTCTGGATCAGGCATGGATCACAGTGCGGGGGCGCAGGGATCAGTAATGATCCGGGATGTGTATTTCTGAGCGGTCTCCTTACACTTGGGATGGTGAAATAAGCAGAGTGTGTTACGAGGGGTAGGTATCATG
Source organism: Pinus albicaulis (assembly GCA_034641835.2). Taxonomy (NCBI): domain Eukaryota; kingdom Viridiplantae; phylum Streptophyta; class Pinopsida; order Pinales; family Pinaceae; genus Pinus; species Pinus albicaulis. The sequence goes on along the minus strand of CM076574.1, from coordinate 528,515,139 downwards.
GAGTTTGTGGAGCGGCATTGTCAACCAGGTCTCCAAGTCAAATGGATGCGGATACCGATCGGGGACCTAGAGAGATTGGAGACCCGTGCAGTGGCCGCAGCGGTGCTGCGGATCCTGGGAAACCAAGCGTTCCATCACATCACTGGGGGGCAGATGATGATTGTAGAGAGTGTGTTGAGTGGGACCTACTATGGGTGGGCCCAAATGATGCTAGTGTCATTAAAACGACAGTTGTCACTTTGCAAGCGGCAAGTGAACCACGATTGCTCGTATGGGACTTTATTGTGCTCCTTCTTTTTCGAGAAGATCCCGACCTTACGAACTCGTATACAGCTCCCAGATGGGGGCTCGAGAGAGCCCAGGATGTGCCGGTGGGGGTGACTACTGTGTAGAGGAGGAGGAGGGGCGGTCGGACGGGTGTTTTGACCGGAGTTCTTTGCCCATTGGGATCAGATGCCGTTATACATAGACAACTATCCCTATAGTGGGATGACTTATTATGGGGATCCGGACCTGCCACTTCCGCCTGGTCGAGTATGGGGGCCCGATGGTAAGTGATAAGTGACTATTATTTTTTGGGAATGTTAAATTTATTGAACAGTAGATAGGGTATTGATTCATGTAATTCTGGTATGCAGATATAGCTTCGGTAAAACCGGCCGGATATATGGGACGACCTGCAGCATCAGGAGCGGCAGGCCCGAGTGGAGTGAGAGCATCACATAATGAGGATGCAGCCTCCCTCCTGGAGGACATCCGCCGTAGATGTGAGAGTTTTCTGACTGGTGTTTTAGAGCGTGGGTGGCAAGACTTAGACGACCAGTACATCGAGCCATGTATTGGTCTACCCTCGGAATGGCAAGGGGTCATGCGGCGCATGGAGATGGCCGGTCAGGGGATACGTGATCTATGAGCTACAGGAGAAAAGCCATTGGCTCGGGATCCGCCAGATAGTGATTAGGTGTGGGGCATGTGGTGCCCCCTAGTATGTATGTAGGGGCGAGTGGTGCCCCCAGTTTTGAGTTTTTTGTAACATGCTATGGGCATGTCATATGTATCAGAGTAGATGGACTCTAAACACATGTTTTGTGACACATATTATGGATATGCATCTTGTTAATGATTATGATTTTTATTGTCTTGTATAAAATGCGTCTGATAAATGCCAATCTAGAACATGGTTTGCAATGCTATCCACATAGTGATTTTGTTCTCGAGGTACATGGTTGAAAGTTATGGTTTCAAATTCATGTATCAAGAGTTTCACTCATAAATATCGTCTAAACAGCACAGGATTATGCACACGATAGACAAAATTTAGCTGCATGAAAAGAAGTAGGGAATCTATACGAACATGCAGATGGAGGATGCGATGAGAGAGGGAATCGGCTAAAAGACCCCACACTGCATCATATTCGGCCTGATTGTTGGTGGCAGGACCGATGCAGACCCCGTTTGAGAGAACAAGGGTATGCAAGGGGGTGAAGATGGCCCAACATGCCAAGGCAAGATTCCGGGAATAACGACTTGCACCATCAGCGTAACTGATATAGGGTGTGGACAGGAGGTCCTGCGGAATGGTGGTACAAGACAAAAAATGGGAGGAGGAGGAACAATGACGGAAGCGTGAGTGTATAGGAGACATCGAGTGGCAACTGTGAGAGGGAGTGTGATGGGAAGGATGGCTATGAATCATATATGAACTAGATGGCGGTATATGAGGGATATAGGAGGAATGGCTGGGACTTGGGCTGCGGAGGTCAACGTGGATAGGGGTGGTGTGATCCCGGTTATGGGCGGGAAGGATGAGGTCATGGGTGGAGAGGGCTTCCAAGAGGACATCCTGACGAGAACATAGGGGATGACGAGAGGAAGGGAAACCACATGACGCGGCGAAGCTACCTAGATCATCAGTATGGGAAGAAAGGCTAACATACGGGTCGTCATGGGGGATGACAGAGGAACAGATAAACAGATGGTCAAAGGATGTTAAGCCCAGGGTGGTCGCTGAAGGGGGGCCGAGTGAACCATCAAGGGAGGGATCCGAGGGAATGTTCTCTGAGGGTCTCATGAATGATGATAGGTAGAAAATGGTGGTGGTAGGCTCGGACATCTGGACATCAGGGGGGGGATGTCGATGGGAGCGGGTGGATCCTCAGACTGACCGGCAGCATACTGCACAAGTATGGGAGAGGCGGATTGATTTTGTTCAACCTCATACTCTTGAACTACCTCTAAAGAGGTGCGGTAATGCGTGAGGTGAGGACAATGGTGGGAATAATGGCCATGGACACCACACAGAGCACAGGGTTTGTTGGTGCGGATAGTCTTGGGGTTCTTGGTTACGGACGAAGAAGGAATGGAGGCTTCAGGGACCGTAGACTTGGGGAACGCAACCTTAACCATGGTTTGAATATGGGGCAATTCAGGACAAGCATGGGTGGCATGACCGACGACATCACACAAGGCGCAAGGCTTTGCGGGCGGAGGAGGGGTCGGGTTAGTCGGGGTGGCCTTGTCTTTGGGTGCCCCCTTGCGAGCTTTTCCTTTCTTCCCGGGAGCCGTCACGACAGGAGAAGGGTCCTGTGGAGGTTTTGGGGGCACAGTGGCAACGGAGGAAGCGAGAGGGACTGGTTGAACTGGTGTCAAAGCAAGGTAGGGCTTGGGGTGACCAGGCGGGGTAGCGGCTGGAGGGTCATGGTACCAGACGGGTATGCCCACGGTTAGGTTGGGGAGGGATAGGGTGGCCATGATGGGGACTGAATAGACTTCGGGAGGGGGAGCCAGGAAGGGTATCTAACCAATGAGATAATGACCAGGAGGGACGGCTCCGAGGTGGTTGAGGCCTGGGGGAACCGACCCAGGAGGATAGAGGGGTTCAGGGATACCCGATTGTGGAGAAGACCGGGGAAGAGTTCGGTGGCAGGCCGGGAATGAATGGCTAGGAGCGGTTGCGGTGGGCAAGGTTCGAGTACGAGGTTGCGGCTGTGGGCAGGGCCAGCAAAACCGCTGAGACGATTGCATCATGCAAACATTCGATAAGGCAAGATCAGAATGGCGATCACGGAGGGGGGGGGGGCAAGGAGGGTTGCAAGCACGGAGTCTTTGTGAACATAGGGAGAGACAACGGTCAAGGAATCGACGGTTTGTGACCCAGCTACGAGAAAGAGATGGGCTCGTCTCGGGGAGGTACGAGACTATGCCCATGATGGTGTCAGCGGTCGTCTGGTGACTATCTTTCCATTGTCGGGGAAAAACATCTTGGCGAAAAGCGCGGATGGGAATATTTGTAATCTAGAGGGGTGTCAATGACTTCGACGTCGGAAGGGGCCAACTCAGGAGATCCGAGTTGCTTCCAAACCGAAGCGGACATCACACAGGTGGATGCCCTCTCATCAATTATACACCGAGAAATGTTAGCGTTCCGGATTTTGACTGGGATTTGGAAGGCGATGGAAGCAGGAAGGGGAGGATGTTCCAATTGATGGGCGTCGAACACAATCATTTGGTCATCAGCAGGATCCACAGCGCCCACGAAAGATAGTAGAGCCTTCTTTTGGAAAGGGCACGATTGGAGGAGTTCCAATGTGGAAATGGCAGCAAGAGACTGCGCCAAATCATCTACTATGCTATACGAATGAGCAGCTCGACCAGGAGCAGCATTTCGGCGTAATGGTCCTTTAGGAATCTTGGTACGAACCTCAACTTTGGGTTGAGGGATATGTAAGGGACCATTGGATGTCAAAAGAGGCTCGGTAGAACCTGAAGAAGGGGACTCGGAGGCAGACTGAGCGGGAGGCTTGGGGTACTGGAGAGATCGAGTTTGAAGGTGAAGGTCGACGGTTGGGGATGGATCAGAGTTCATCATGAGGATCTGGTAATCGGAGGAACCAGAAGGGGAATGCTGAGTGGCGACCTGTCCGTCAGTTGGTTGGGCAGCCACGAATCCTTGCTGAGGGAAAGGATCAGTAAACACAGTTGGTTGAGTAGTGGTCACATTAGGGGGAGCATGAGGGGAGGCATGTTGTCCTCGCAATGTGGCTTGAGACTCCCACATCTACCACATCTATGGTAAGAGGGGAAAATCGTGGGTGTAATGACCGTAAACACCGCAACACGAACAAGGCTTATTGGTGCCAAGAGGCATGTCTGTCTTGGGCTGAGTGCCCTGTTGCTGGTTAGCGATGTTAGGGTCAGTACCTTGAGGATTGGGTCCACGGGTACCAGAGGCAGATTGATTTGGATTGCCTCTCCACCTTCATTGAGAAGGGGGATTAGTCGCACCTTGTTGTGCAAAGAATTTCCCTGGAAGGGGCTGTAGGTGCTGTTACGGGGGCGGAGGAGGCAAGGGAGGTGGAAGCGCATATGTTGGAGGAGCTGGTGCACCAGGCTGCGGATAAGTATAATGGTTAGGTTGGGTAACATTGAGGTAAGCAGGAGTTTGGGAAAAAGGATGAGGCATGCCGTATCCTGGATACATGCTACCTGGAGGAGGAAAAGTGCTAGAGGTGCTGGCCCCTCCCGGAGGGAGACCATAGCCCATAAGAGGTTGAGCATATGGATGAGAAAGGGCTCCAACGATATCGTCGGCAGAATGAGATGCCCCTGGGGCATTAGTGCCACCAGGCCTGGGGAGGTCAGGAAGGATGGTATAAACATAACCAGAATGAGCGTAGATTAGGTCATATTTCAAGGCTACTTGGAGGGCGGCTTCTTCGGTTTGAGGGAAATGGGAGGCGACATCTTTGCCAATGGGAGGTAAGAGAGTGCGAAGGAACCAGTCCATATAAACCTAATCTTTGAAGGGGGGAGTGCGACATAAGCTCCGTCTTCTCTGCCATTCCTGGACATGAGTGGAAAGGCAGGTTGAAGAGGTTTTCTTGAAAGAAGTCAAGAGCTCTGTACCAGTATCGTATCGGAGAGGGAGCTAGAAATAAGATAAAAAGGCTTGGGAAATGGTCACAAAGGTGGTATGGGAAGAGGTGGCTTGGTCAACATACCATTTAGAAGCTTCGCCGGTAAGCGTGCATTGGAACAACCGAAGACGGATGGAATCATCGGTAATGGAATTGGAGGAACACCACATGTGGAAAGATCAGACATGGTTGGTTGGATCTTCTCCAGCAAGGCCTTCGAACTTTGGGATGTCGGAGGGGAGCTTGGTTGGCATAGCAGGCCAACCAACATAATGGCGGATAGGGTCATTGATCAACTGATTGAAATCGGGGAGGCTGAGGCCTGCCATGTAAGGGAGCAAAGGTGCAGCCGAGGTAGTTCCTGTGGTGGTTCCGCTAGTAGTAGTCCCGGCATTAGGGCCGGGATTACCGCTAGCGTTAGGCCCTGGACCAGACATAGTGAAGGTGACAGGGGGAGAACCAGAAGCAAAAGGAGAACCCAATGAATCATAAGAGGAGTCGGAGTGTGGACTCGGAGGAGGACTAACTTGATGACGGCGGGAAGGAGTAGGTCGACCGATCGGAAACTAAGGGTGAATGCCAAGAAGTCTCCGGGATGTGCGCTTTGGGGGTGCAATGGTGACAACACAAACATGGCACAAGGGGAAGAAGAACGATCGACAAAGGCAGGGAGGTGCAGAATCAAGTGATTACAATGTCAAAACAAGGGCAGAAAGGTGCAGTGTTAATTGATTTTAAAGTCTTTGCCTGGCAGTGTAAACCAGGCTCTTCTTCACTTAGGGTGAGTATGTGGCATGCGTTAATTTTAATTTTTAAACCCTTTTCATTTTGAGAGCAAGAGAAAAAGTGTGCTGCGTAATTGAAAATAATGCTGCAAAAAAATAGTATATAATGTGGAAATAACAGAAAATTAACAGCTACTAGTGCATCGATCTAACCCAAGAAGGCGGGTCTCTCAAAAATAATCTAAAAGAGGGAAAAGATATAGTCAAAACATACGAAAAAGAGGCCAATAGATCTAGGATCAAAAGGGATAGGGATCTAAAGGAGAAAACTGCTGAAAAGAGGGGTAGAACACAGCCAAGAGGCAGAGGCAAGGTGGCTGGAAAAAAGGAGGAAATCAGCAAAAAGAAGATGGGGCAAGGAGGAGGCCCTAAAGGTAGATCCAAAAAAATCGTCAGGAGGTGATTTGAAAGGGAGAAGAGATGATTAAAAGAGATCTGCAAAGGAGGTATCAGATCTGGAAAAGGGGGAGCTGAAACTCTGAAAAAACAGACACCTGAAACAGATAAAAACTCTTCCACCAAGAGTGGAGGGTACTGAAGCCCTGGGGAGCTATTTTCCCACTTAGATGAGCAAAAAAGATCAGAAACAGGTCGAAACGGGCTGAGACAGAGGCTGGAAAACCTTGACAAAAGCTTCAGAAAAACCCAGAAAAATTGCAGAAAAATTGGCAGGTCGCAGGGTCTGACCTGTTTTCTGTGCAGGTCACAGATAATGGGCTGGAAAGTGCGACCTGGAGGTCCAGGTCGCAGTTTCTAGGCTGAAAAGTGCGACCTAAAGCTCCGGGTGTCCCGGCGGCAGATTTCCGGAAAAGTTGTCGTCTCAGTTGCGGCTGATGTCTGTCACCTGCGCAATAGGGCCAGAAACACGCGAAAGTTAGAAATTTTAATGTTTTAGGGTTTTATGTGAGAAAAAAAACATAAAAATAGGCAAAACAAAAAGCTGAAAAGAAACCCTAGGGTCTGAAGTAGCTGGATATGCAGGAATATGAAAAACGACAGCGGTCGTAATTGAAAACCCGTGTGGAGTCGCCAATTGTTAGTATGAATCTTTTGTCGAAGCGTACGAAAAAATACCACTTTAGCTACGCATAACTTATAGCCCTAACATCAAATGTGGCTGCTAACATCTTCAGATCTGCAGTTAATTGATCAAGACAAGTGCTGCAAAAAACCAGATCTATGCATAGAAAGACATTAAACAGTAAAAATCAAGAGTTTTCTCCATACATCCAATAGACAAGACAAGAACAATGTTTTTTGAAAGAATTTTTGTATTAAGGGCACCTGGGAGGAAAACAAGAAGGTGTATCCAATTCTCCTCAATGGGATGGGTTCTTGGAAGTCCTCAGCACTTCAGATCTAGAATATCTCTCTCTTGTTGGTGTAGAAAACCCAGACAAAGATAGAACTCAAAGGGAGCTCACACAGCAAATAATGAAGAATGTGACCAAGTGTATAGATCCAAAGTGATCTAATAGGCAACAAAAGGTGAAGAATGGTAGGAGAAATCCTCCTATTTATAACAAAATATTGGGTCATTCTAGATCTTGGTGCATGAATTAACCAAATCTAGATCCACCTTTTATGGAATATTTTATTATATTTGTTGGAGGGAAAAAGTATTTGACTTGGGTCAAATCCCTTTATTTGTGAATAATAAATAAATAAATGATTTATTTATAATTTTAAGGAAGTGGTTGAAGGATAATCAAATAAATAATGATTTATTTAATTATTTATGGGTGATTTAGTCATATTTAACAAGGAATATTATTTAAATAAGATTTAAACAATTATTCCTAGAAAATAATAAGATAAATAAGGATTTATCTAATTAATTTCTTTGTTTTGGGTTAAACATGACCAGGAATAATAATTAAATTATTGCTTAATTAATTATTCCTTGAGGAAAATCAAACAAATATAGGTTTGTTTAATATTTCCTTTTGGGGTTTCCTGTTTAGACCATAAACAACCTAATAAATGTGTTTTATTAAGTTATTTTACATAGTCAAAGCAATTTTACTTAGGGTAAAATTGGTCTTACATGGTGTACTTGGGTCCATCTAATGATAGTAGGTTAGATGACCAAAAAATGGTGTAACAACATATAAGAAACTAGAAAAACTCACAGGAAAACACAGTCCACTTCAAAATGAGTCCAGAATGCTTCTATTAATATGAGAAATAGTTCAGAGAATTACAATCATAATCAGAAGCTTATCACAAGGTTTAAACCTATCATACTTCAAATTACAATTACTTATCAATTTTATTTCAAAATATTTGTACTTGAAATCAAAATGTATTAAGAAATATCTTATCTAATTGATTTGGATTTTTTACAAAAATAGAACTAGAAAATAGGAAATTTGAACTGATTTGACATCTTACACATAATTTGAGGAATATTGCTGGTGAATGGAGTTGAAAAGTTGTTGTTCTATTTTTTGGTTCCTGGAATTCTGTCCTTTGTTCTTGAAAATATATATCATGTTGTTGAAACATCTATTGTCTTCTCAATAGATTAGCTCACATAGTTTGTCCCATATTTCCTCATTAGGAATAGAAAACTTCACTAACTTTATGGATGCTTCATCAGATTCAGTATAATTCACAAAATTAGGTTTAGTTATGAATAAATGTTTTACCTCATGCTGAATTAGTAAATCATAACTTAAACCTTCCATGAAATCCTTTCCAATGATGGTTCCTTTTAGTTTAGCAAATTTGGCTTCGTCCACTGCTATATCATGCAATATATGTTGATATTATTCAAGAGGTTTAATTTATCACCAATGTTTTGCAGACCTGGAAGTAATTTTTGATGTAAAATATTAAATTTCCTATGAAACTTCTTAATTTTAATTTCAAGATTATGACACTTATTCTCCAATTCTAGCATTAGATTCCTTTTAGTAAGGACCTTTCTCACCAACAAGATAGTTTTAGTTCTGTCTTAAATTGCACATTCTTCGAGCTCTTCTTTTGTTTTAGAATTTATAACTCTCATTATCCTCGAAGCATCTCCTGGTTTGTGGTCTAGGCATTTCTTCACTTCTGCCATTGCTTCCTTCGATTTCTGCAACAATTCTTCCTGCTAAAAAATAATCTCTATAGAAGGCCACAAATTAGTCATAGATTCCTTTTCTTGAGCAATGGTCTGAGCCATCAAGGATTAACTTTCATAGGTAGATTTTTTCTTTGTTAACAATTTTTTTTTCTTCTGCAGTTCAACTACATAAGCATTGTCAATTTTCAGTTTTTGTTCTTGTAGATTATGCAATTCTAAACAAGTTTTTTTTTTTTTTTATCTTGACCTTTGAGTGTCAAGTCTCCCATTGCCTTTCATAAGTATGCTTCTATATCACTATATTGTGTGTCTACAGGAAAAATTGCTGATGTGGACGTCCCTACTATTGAAGTACATGCAATAAAATTTGTTGCTATGGGAATAACCGTTGAAACACTAAGCTGTTGTTGTTTCTCTTTTAACAATGTTTCCATTTCAACTTCCATTTTTTGTATTTGGATATTTTGTTCAATTATCATCTTAAAAATGTTTTCTTTATCTATCTGTAATTTTCCAAATTATTTGGCCCGTGGTTGTTCTGTGGTTGGAAGTTTCAACTGCTTCCTTAATGCCTGAATATCAACATTCTTGCTCTCTATCATTTCCACAACTGCTTTAACATCACTAGAATTATATCCTAACTTTATTACCAATCCTCCAATGATTTTATCCTGGTATATTTTGGCCAAAGAAGAAAAATTCTCCATCTTTAACTGTGAATGGATGTTTTTCAATGAAGGTTGCACTTTGGATGTTGTCATGGGTGAACTAGTTAAGGTAGAATAAATCATTTCTCCAGCATGCTTGTGTAGATCAATATGGTCAATATAATATATATGTTTGGTGTCAAAGGAAAAAATGGATGTCTTGTAGTCTTCTTCACTTTTAGGGACTGTAAATTTGGGTTCTAATAAGGCTAGCTAAAATTTTCCCTTCTCTGTGTCAAGTGCAGAAAGAAGTTTGTGCTGGATGGAAGAAGTTTGTTTCTATAACTTAGAATATGTAGTGGCCTTAAATGCCTCATTCTTTCTTTTGATTTATTTATATCTACAAAAATATTTTTTTTTTTTGCACCCTATGTTACTAATGACATAGGATAATCTATGGATATCTCCTCAATCCTTGGAATGTTTCAATGTGTAAACTTGTCAGTACCATTACTGCTTGTTCCTGTAAACTTTCTCCTTGAAATGGCTCTTCATAGGTGTTCATTTTCTTCCTTATTTTAAACATTATAAAATATGTTTCTTGAATTTATGAAACTAAAGGAGATACACTTTCCCTATGCCTCTTAGTCCATTTCTGTTGTGGAACTGGAGTTTTTTAAGCTTGTTGGAATAAAAAATTGTTCATATGCTTCTTACAAAGTGTTCTCCTGCCACTCTTCTTGATTGACATTTTTTTCTATTTATGGCCTCGGTGTGTGTGCATAAGGAGTTGTATTCTATTAAACTCTCAATTTACAAATAATTCCCAAGGGATCATAAGGCCAGGTGAAGTTCAATTTGAATTTCATTTGCTTTAACAGAGATTCCGCCTCCTTTGTTGATGCCATGGTGTTGAAAATGAATGGTCCAATTTGTGATTTTAATTTGAACTGAGATTTCTTCTTACTAGAAACAAAGTGTAGATCATCCATATTCATCAGTTGTATTATATATTCTAGTGGAAAAATCATGATTGGCACAAATTTAGGAAACCTATATGGAGGTAGCTCACATCCATAAATTCCAATCTCTGTGTAATTATGGTAAAGATACTAGTCTCTAATTTTTGTCTTCTCACTAAGGTGAAGAATTATTTTTATCTCGGGTGAAATCCTAGGAATAACATCACTATTGGGAAGACACAAGGGCATATGTATAAATTGATTTACATAGTCAGAGAATGAGTACTCTTCTTTATTATTCCTTACCAAGGAAGTCCAATGAATTACACACTGAGGATTTCCCTGTGCATCTAATTTCTATAATGAAAATTTAAATCTATATTCTTGGAAAAATAGGAGCAAGTACACAAGGATTGATTCTTGAAATCACTTTCAATAGAAAAATTCAGGAATTGATCATGAATGCACTATGCCATAAATTCACTGTAATTGAAAATATTTGATGGTTTGTCTCCTACTGAAAATACTGATAAAAATCCTAAAATTACCTCATTGACCCATTGATCACTTGGATATCCTAACAAAAACAAAACCATGGAGATAATCTACCTAGGATTTTATGGAAATATGGAAGAAGAGTAGGGTGAATGAATTAACCAAATCTACCTCAGGCTAAAGGAAGGCAGAGTTCAGGGTAACATCAAACCACGCTCAGTCTAGTAGCTAGCCCTACCAGATCAAGAGAGGGCTCTCTCCGGGTCAATCTCAGCAAAGATAATCAATAAGGCTTGAGATGACTTGAAATAAAGGCTGATTTTAGGCTATGTATATATGTGAAAGAGTTTGATTTTGATTTTGGGGGTTTTGTTGGAATCAAAGGGAAAGGCAGTTTTGGGTCCGGGGATGAGGCCTAGTTTTTGCAGAATTCTGAATGGGGCAAGGAAGGCAATTGTTTTGATGCTTTGGATTGAATGAATGAATAGTTCAGACCAGTGAGGAGCTGAAGAGGGAAAGAGGCTTTCAAGAATCCTCTTCAAACAGATGAAAACATGGAAAATTGAACAAAACTGAAGGCAGAGCAAAACAATCTAATGAATTCCACCTTTATCACTCATTTGTTTAATTTAAGAAGAAAATAGGAAGGTAAATGGTACACATCAAACATCAGTAAACTTACAATCACTGACAGAAACACACCATCAAAACATAGAGCCACATGGATCCCAAAGAGTGCTGCAAACCCTGGTCTATTCCTTTGCCAAAATTGCAGAGATGAAATGTACAATGAAGTGCCAAGCAATCCCAAGTGTCCAACCTTTGAAAATGACTGAGAAAATACAAGATATAGACAAGCCTAACTCATTTCCATGCCTCTAGGGGTCGAGCTCACCATTCTAGGAGTTGTTTCAACAAGATCTAAACTAAGAACTGGAAAATAGGCAATGAAACAGCTTGCCTCTATAAGATAGGAAACTGATTCATTCAGTTACATTTCACTTTTTGGTGAATGAATCTACTTGGAGGAGTAAAAATGTGCCAAAATTACATCAAATTACATCAAGAGTTTCATATTTGGAGATAAAAAAGTCAAACTGGCCAAAACTAGGCGAAAATCTGAGTTGCTGAGTGAAAACTAGGCCAAATTTCCCAATGCGCCGTGCAGGTAAACTCACCCACAGTCTCAGCGTTCAAAAACTATTTCGCTCTTCCACGATTTGACTCGGCTTCACTCTTGTACTTGGCATACAAATGGATTGTTTAAACACCAAAAATATCTTATATATCATGGACTTTGATTTTTGATTTAGAAAACCCACTTTCTAATGTTGCAGACTTTGGCATTTTCACATAAACTCTATTTTTGCTTCCTTTTTGATTTTTGAACTGAATGATGAATCTTTTGTCTATCTTTTTGCAGGGATAGATGGCATGGGGTTGGAAAAGGTGACTAGGGCTACTCTTGAAAAACTTCACAACTGAAACAACTTTGAGAATTACATTACAGTTATTACAAAAGACAAAATTGACGATTTTTCTTCAAAACATAGTTTTGAAGAAGAATCATGATCAAGCATTATGACAATGAAAATTTCGCCATGGAAACTTATTTCAAACCTCCCTCATGTGCCTGTTGACATTATTAGTCATTTTGAAGACAAAACCCTAGACCTAATGAGGTTTAAAACCCTAAAATGACTCTTTGCTGACCAAGAGACCAAACATAACTGTAAATGAATGTAAAATTGACTTTGATGAACTTTGATGAACAGACCTGAGCCAGCAGGTACAAGACATGAGGGATATGAGTGAAGATCCCCCTACTTCCAGATGACCCATGCTCCTAATGGAATGCAGATGACTGAACTGAATGAGAAACCTAAAATGAAATGCAACAAAAGAGATTTTGATCTATGAAGGAGGGATGAAGATACCGACTCTAACAGATTGGTTCTTGGTAACTCAGAATTTTCAGGAAAAAATGTTTCAAAGATATTGCATCTTTGGGATAAGGTGAGTTTTTGATATATTTCCATAAGAGAATCTATAGAAAAAGGATGTAAAGGAGATGTAGGTTTGACTTGAAGGGCTTGGAAAATTGACTCAGGGGTGACAGTAAATAAAACTTCATGAATTTGTTAAATCACAACCCTCTAACTTGGGAGATATATGAAATTACACCAGATGACAGATTATGTGAAGAAATGGGTATGGGGAAAGGTGAATTGAGGTAGGAAGGAGCCCCGAATCCTCAATTCATCACTAGCATCTAAGAATTTATGATTCACTCAATTATGGAGTTCATAAATATCGAACTCGCACTGGGTCTCACAGATATTGTATTTTTTTTTAACCAGAGGAATCTCATCTAAATTTATAGTATGGGGTAACATTGGAATCTCTACCACTAATTTAGATTTTCCTTTAGACGACAGCATGTTGAATGATGTATTTATAGACAAGTGTATCGAATTACCGAGAATTTGGCGATCACTGATGTGGAAACTGAATGGAAGTTGATGGAATCTGAATGATAGTGGTGCTGCTACAAGAGTATGAAAGAAAATGAATTTTAATGGAAACATGATGTTTTATAAAATTTTCATATAAGTTAACCATTTTGGAGCATCTAGTTAATGCACTTAGAAGTTAGCGGAAAGGTTTAATGATCGTAATAGTTAATTAAACGTTGGTGGGGAAATTTATCGATAAAATGGTAATACTATGTGGGTGAATGAGTGATATACACATGGTGATCCGTGAGGGAGTGACAACATGAGTGGAGTGGAGGAAAGGTGGTTTTGGGGCATGGAGGGGGGGGTGGGGGGAGTGGGGGTGCAAAATCACGGTATTACATAAAACAACTTTTCGGACCACCCCCTGGTTAATCATCGAAAGTGTGGGGAGGGTCAAAAATGCATTCCTTGCCATTGATCAGGGCAGGGGTGATCTGTGTCATTGATTGTTACATGAAATTTATTACAAACTGAAAAAACATCAAATCAATCAAAATTGAATAACAATACATGTTAACTAATCCTTGCTTAATTAAACTAAAGAGGATTAACATAATTAAAAATAAAATTAATCGCAACGAAATTTAAACAAGTGCACCCATACATCGGGATTTCATATATATATATATATATCAAATACAATTTATTATTTTTTTCTCTACTTTTTATTTTTCTTATTTCTTTCTTTTTGTATTTTCTTTTCTTTTCAATTTTTTTCAATTTTATTTTTAACATAAAAGGAAATGGAAAACATAACATGGTGAAAATAAGTTACAACATTGACTCCATCTGGGGACTACTGCCCCCTACGAGCTGCAGAGAACTTGTAGATCCATGTGCCTTATCCTCAATCTATGGAGTCTTTGCTGTGAAAATCACACTTTGACAATGAAATTTAAAGAAAACTAGAAATTTACAATGAACCATGGTTGCAAGCATCTTTGATATTGAATGTAATGTTTGAGGTATTTCCCATTGACTGAAAATGCAGAATATTTTCCTTCTAGGTTCTGCAAAATAAAAGTATTGTTACCTCTTACTTCTGCAATGTTGAATGGTGCCAACCACAAATTTTCAATTTTTCCATGCTTGTCTTTGTCCTCTCTTCTGGTATCCCATATTTAAACTAGGTCACCCTATATGAAGTCTCTTTCTCTAGCCTTTCTATAAAATAAAAATTTCATCTTATTTTGATATTGACGAAGCTTGAATTGAATTTCATTTATGCCTTGGTTTAATTCAATTATCTTATTGATTCTCCTTGTGAAATCATCAACTTCCTCATATGATTCCTATAAAAATTTAAAAATTGAAAATGATAGTTGTGTGGGGAAAATTGCTTTAGTTCCATAGACAAGTTGAAAATGGGATTTGTCAGTAGATCTCTTAGGTGATATTCTGTTTTCCCAAATTGCATATTTGAGGTGATTATCCCAAATTCTCTTATGATATTCTAATACTTCCTTAATGAATTTAACTAGACTCTTGTTTGATGATTCCACTAACCCATTACCTTGAGGGAAATATGGTGTATAATGATGTAATGAAATTTTATATTTTTGATAAAATTCTATCATTTTAATGCCACTGAAATATTTTTCATTATCTGTAACTATATGTTGTGCACAACCAAATCTAGATAGTATGTTTTCTTCAATGAATTTGATGACAACTGTGTTTGTTTCATTGTTGACAAGAATTCCTTCCACCGACTTGGTGAAGTAGTCTTTAGAAATAATAATCCATCTGTGTTGGTTGCTTGATTATGGAATTATTTCACCTATGAAATTCAATCCCCATAGTAAAAAAGGTGCTTTAATAAAAACTTAAACAAGGGTAATGCTAGTAATCTCTTCTTGCTAGAAAAAATCTGACATGGAATATAACTTATCACTTTAGCTCCAACTTGTGAAAATAATTTAGGCCAATAAAAGTCTACTCTCATAATTTTGTATGCAGTTTCCTTCCAAGCATAATTTCCTCCACAAATGCCTGCATGAAACTATTCAATAACTCCTTCTATTTCACTTTCAATTAAAAATAATAAAAGGATATTTAGAGGATCCTTCCAATACAAATTAGCATTTATGATATAATATTTCATAGCTTTAAGTCTTAGATATATATATTGATTCCTTGTGAATTCAGGAAGATACTTTAGATCTTGAAGAAAATTCACTAAATCTCTGTACCAATCTAAAAGTAGATTTTTTTCATCAATGTGTAGAGGAAGAGGAATAGGATCTGGATTGGAATAAGGTGCTAGTTTCTCATAAAGAAACATTGTTCTTTAATTTTATAGTTACATTTCATCATTAACATGTTACATTCCCCCAAATAATTATAGCTTTGTATGAATCAGTGATATTAACCATCAGAATATTAAACTATGCAGAAATAAAAATACCATCATCATCATCATCATCATCCTCATCTAAGAAGAAAAAAGTAAAAATATCAAAGGAAGATAAGAAAGAACACATAGAAACACTAGGATTGGTCCGAGACCATGGAAAAACCGACTATGGGGAAAACCCTTGGAAATTATTCTTCTTAGATCGTCATCAAATGATTCAGAAACAAGAGTACAATGATCCATATGTACATATATTTACGATGAAGAAAAAAAATAACATACATGCAATAAAAACATACCCATACTTCTGCATGGAGGAAACTGAATCTGGGAACTGAAATGCACTTACAGTGGATGTAGCAAACTGATGAATACGAATGATACTAAATGAGGACTGTAGATACATCTTGCAGTAGAAAAAAATAGATCTGATCTACATATCAATAGATATATAGTACCAAAACACAGATATGATAGATCACCAAATGATCTCAACTCTAAAGTCCTAGATTTGAATCCAGGAGATTGTTAATGACTACTGTGACACATCTGTGATAGAAGGACTGATGTCTGGAGGCATTGCAAAATCAACTAAAGGTGAATCAAATTAGATCTTCCTAGTAATTATCTGAGTTGGGGCCTTAACATGCTCAACCCATGACTTTGGGGCTCTAAGCCGCTACCACAACACTCTGTGCCTGCGACTCTGCTTCATATAAGCCTGATCTAACTTCTGAGACTTGGCCATGCCCTAAAATTTTGTTCTAGCCACTTTGGGGTCCTTGGATGCGGGCACAACACACCCAAATCATAGATTTTACTACCTAGGCTGCTACCTCAGCTCATCCTTCCCGCGACTCTGATTTAGATCACCCAAATCTGATGCATGATCACATCTCTAATCCCGACCCTTTGCATGAGATCCTCCCAATGTTCTTGTGTGAACCAAGACATAAAAATGGATGAAACATACTAATGGAAAAAAATCATAGATCACTTGAGCAAGTGTACAAATTATCTTGAGGTCGCCTCTATTTATAACTTTGTGAGGGACCGCTTGGGGCTTTGACCGGATCAACATGCGGTTAGGCCAACACATAAAATAATAAAATAATTCATAACTTAATTTCTGCTTAATCTATTGGGGTGATTTATAGGTCGATTTTGATTCTCTAAAAAAGAGGAATCTAATTAAATTATTATCTTAATCATATGAGTTGTCCATAGTGTAATTTGACCATAGTTTTAAAAATTAACACTCCCTCTAAACTAGGAATAATTCCATTTTGCAATCTCTGCTTGTAGTTCTCTACATCATGGTGTCATCACGATTTAGCTCAATCTGTTGATATCTATTCATCAATCAATATGCCATTATGATATTCATGCATCATCATGTGTCATCACTGAACATCTCTATTATGTATTCTTCATGATATGAACCTTTCTCATTATAAAGTATCAATGTACACTTCATGCTTATTTATGTTTATCTCTTGATTGTTTCTGCTTGTATGTTGAACATTCTCAGATCTAGAAGAAGAATTTGTCACTGGAGGGGAGCTTAGGCTACCACCCTTCATCCATCGGGCTATCATTATAGAATCTTTGTTATCAGGTTACTACCAAGAATATCCTCATTAATCAACATCAACGAGCACATCAACAGGGAACACATCTCAATTAGTAACTGCATCGGGGAGTGCATATCGAACCATAATCTCATGGGGAAGCTATACCTATACAACCCCATATCTAGGAATAGGATATCCATCCATGAAGGGGAGCCTATCTCGACCCTGGGATTATATCGGGGAGCACACTCTCAACCCGAAACCGCATAGAGTTATCTCAACTCATCCTATTTCCTACTGATCTTCCCTTCGATGACCCTGAATAGTCATGTGGTAGAACACTTGCTTCATAATATTTGTTGGAAAAGATACCTAACTTACCAAGAGGTAAGGATCTCACACCTCCAAGCCTTCTCAACCATTGGCCAAATGGAGAGGTATTCTCGACAAGCCCTGCTTGTGGGTATGATGCCAACTGGGGTATACTCTGCAATGACCAAAGGTGGGGGAGATACTCTAATTTTAAAAATGAACAAGGATCACACACATACCATGAGTGACATATAGAAAAGAAACATATATGACCCTATTTTACAGAGTTCCCTCAACCCCAGGATCCATCTATCTCAATTCCTCATTCTGGGAGCTCAAATAGGGAGGAAGGGATGGCTCAGTGTCCTCGATCACGGATGCTCTCATATGGTATCTGCTGATTATTGTTCCTACATGACATAAAATCAAGAATTTATGTCAGAACATACATAATCATGTACAACAATATAATAATCATAACAAGATACCATAACCATAATACTTCTCATGGAGGTGTCAAACACACATGGATACTATAATCATCCTCCCTCTCACATAGGTGTCATTCACCAACCTAAGATTGTCTCAAACAACTGCACTTTCTCAAATAAATGGAAAAATCATAGTCCCATCTATACGTATTTGGGATTATCTATCATCATAGTGTATCCATGTCTTATCCATATCATGGTTTGTCAACTCTCTAAGGAGCTTCTACATCTTGCCTCCACTACAATAAAACATGACATTGGTGAGGGTCATGCTCGTGACAATCCTTTAAGGTCCGTCACCGGTTTCACATATGGTGATGGTCCTTAAAAAAGCATCATTGTAAGTGTATACAGTGATGGTCCTTTAAGTTTTGTCACCAAAGCCATTTTCAATGACACTTTTTGTGAGAGTCGTTAAAGTCCCATCACTAATTCTCTCTTTGTTGACACTTCTAGTTACGAACTTTTAATGACCCTCACCAATGCACTTTTTTTTACTTTTGGTGACAGTAAGAAAATTTTAATCATCATTGATAATTTGAACGAGTTTTTGATGACGCTATGTGCCTACTAATATTTTTTTTTTCAAAATGTAATATTCCCAAAAGGGAGAATGCAGTAATACTAAAACACAATATAGGAAATGCAGTAAAGTAAACAATAAATCTAAAGAAATCCTCAGAATATACAGAGAAGCTGAGCCATTTTATTATGTGGAGATTGATTATAGTTACAATAGTGTACAAAATATGAGGTAATCTAGCTAAAGAGATGGCCTAGAATGACCCTAAAAGCATGCCACAACTAACACTCTGTAACTGGAGAGATACAAGAAGAAATAATGTGTTGTCCCATTTGCTAATGATGTACATATATCTACTGCAAATGGAAATGTAGATATATGGAGCTCAGGAGCTCTGATGATGCAAAAATTCAAGATCTGGCCAATGTGATGGAAACCCAAGATAACCCAGAAAGGATTTTCTAGATCTATGAGTTTGGAAAATCACCCTTCTAGGGTTTCACTATACAACTGTTGAGTCTATATATATGAGCTAGATATGATCATATGATGGCTGAAATATGATGTACAATCAGATCTGAGCTTTGAGGGATGATCCCCCCTTCAGATCTCCAAGCTAGAAGCTTGGGATCTTGTCTCTTCTTCCTCCCCCTCAAAATGCAGTAACTAAATATGCAGTTGCTGAAGAAAATTTTTTGTACAAGAGGGAGAGAATCAATTCCTACTAAAATGTTTTGCAATAAACTCTATTCTGATGGACATGATGATGCTAATGTGAGGGGATGATCCCTCACAGGATTCCTAGCTGAAATACGATAAACTTCCTTCCTCCTTGGATCTGCAATGTTGTACTGCGCAATCCTTGATGGGACTGTTGCTGATAGGAGGTCAATAAAGTTTGGCTTGATGCCAGATCTGAAATGACGCCCTGGGAATTCTGATCTTGAAGCCCAAGGTGATAGGAATAATCCTAAACCGGTTCTCCAGTTGAAATACCGAAGAAAACCTCCTCCTCCCAAACTGATCTTCAAAAATTGTGTAATTCCTTAAGGTATGTGTTCTGCAAGAAGTGGAAATAGTGTGGCACCAATTTCTAATGATGAATGGAAGCTCATAATAACCTTCCCATATTAGGCACACAAGTCCCCTTTGGGTAAGGGTGGGATTCCTGCTCGGGAACACCCTGTGCCAAAAAACACTGCAAACTTAGCTAAACAACATAAGAGTGCATGGAAATGTCACCTGAAAAATCAAGATCTAAAAATATCATCAAATCATAAACTGAAGCATGCCTCCAATATTGCCTTCATTTCCTTTATATACAAAGTGAGCCTTCCCAAGCCCTGGCCCACCTCTAAACTACGATGTTCATGTGGACATAATCCTTCATGGCTGATTGCACTGTCTCTCCAAGTCCTCCATCATTTCTACATGCAATGTGAACCCTCTCCTTCATGTGTGCATTAAATGCACTACTTCCTCCATCACTTCATCATGAATGATCTATGATCTTACATTAGATTCCCTCCATGATCTCAGTTGACTGCTTCAACCTCTATGATCTATCTCATTAATGAGACATGATCTCCACTCCTTTCACATTAGTAACTGCTCCACTACTCCATTATGTAGATTTATATTTAATTAATCCACATTCACACATCAAAAGTGGATCCTATTCATCTTTGAGGATTATGGGTCCCTCCACCCTTTTATTTACTTAATTAAATAAGGAAATTAAGAACTGTAATGTTCCAATTATCTTGTGAAAAATTGGGAATATTACAGTCCTCCCTGGAAAAATGTTGCTTGTCCTCAAGCAACTGCAAAATTATATGAAAATATATCTATTCCCCTCCAAATGGCATCCACATAAGGAAGGCCTCCTCCATTTGCTGCATTGTGTTATGGATGTTTGGTTCCAAAGTTTTTTCCCAAGAATTCATAGAATGACCTCCAACTGTGTAGTTAGATGTCCTTTTTTCTCCGAGAAGTTCCAAGCGACAACCATAAGCTGCCCAACATCATCATCCATACATGGGATACATAATATAAATTGGTTCTTCCCACAAAGGAGAAAATCCATCTCAGAAAACATCCCTTCATCCCATGATTTATGAAGTAGATTGAGCATTGGCATGCCCTCATCCTTAGCCCTGTTGGCCTTGTTGGATCCAAGCATCATTCCAGCATTATGCAAAAGAAGAAATAGAGACATATGGGTGGAAAAATATTCCAAACCATATTCTCGCAATAGTAACCATTGGAGTAGGGCCTCTTGCTACAATCCTCCATCTCCACCATGCAAGATGGACAAGCCAAACTCCCCTAAAAACAACCAAAGCAGCAAGAGATCTTGGTGCCTTTTCACCTCCTCATGTGCATCATGGAGTAAAAACATACTGATAGACATGTGGAATGTCACATCAGCCCCATACAAGAAAACACCATCAATATACATCATGAGAGTATCATGCCAAGTTCTACACAATACACAACACATAGACATAGGAGATGTCATGTGATGGCCAAACTCTATCAAGGGAAACCAAAGGTAACATGCCCTCTTTTTCTACATTCCATCATTGATACACAAGGCATGAATCAGAAAAATATTAGCTATTGGGTGGTAACCATACTCACCCAAGAGCAGCCAGCGCAGCCATGCCTCCTTCATTACATGAGTGTTATTAAAGGCATGGATCAAAGAAATAGGAGCCTTTGGGTTGTACCCAAACTTACCTAAGAGCAACCAATGTAACCAAGCTTCTTGCTTGCCCCTGTCACATATGTGCAAGTGGTCATGTAGCCATTTGCTTATCATCCTCACCCACTCATCTCAATGTGGATGATGAATGATGTTCTGCATAAACATGGTATCCTTCCTTTGTAGAATACAATTCTCCTCAAACTGATGAAGAACTTTTCACTCCATGGCATGTTGAAGTGCACCTCCAATTAGATCTCTTAATGAGACCTTCTCCTCATAAATGGACTTCCAAAACCAATAAGGTTTTGGATTTGCTGCAGGTACAAGTTCCTCTTTGAGCTATGGGATGCTCATTGAGAAAGAGTCACCTTGAAAGGGGAAAGGATTTCCCATCTCAATATGTCTACCATCTATCATATTTCTCTCCATTTCTTCATGAATGAAGTTGCCATATGATTTATCCCATAAGGAATTGGTCCTCCTCTTCTCACTGCTTCTCATTAACAATGTTGTAGATCTGCAAGGTGATACATGTGATGTCTCAAAGCAAGGCACGATGCTGAACTCATAGCCAACCATTGTACATAGGGTAATACTTATCCCTTCTTCTAAAACTCTACATTTCAACTCAAAGGGTTGAATGTAGTTCATCAATGACAAACTAGGATGGTTCTTCATTTCTTCCTTGATTAGATCAAGGGTCCTTTGCGGAGTGATATGATGCTGCTCCAAATCAGCATGTTGTTCTAACCCTTGGTTATGCATTGTCCATGATGGAATGTCCCCATAAGTTTCAATAAGAGGTACTGAAACAATATGATATGGAAGTGGATGCATGCCTTGGATCAACTAATATGTGGGAACCTTTTGTAAGACCACAATAGTTCCTCCAACTGGGACAATGGTGTCTCCAACTATTGGTAAGAGTGATGGCTACTCTTCTATCAATGTACCAATGCTGGAATATACCTCCTCTTCCTCATGCATCTCCTGAATCATGCATGGGACTCTATATTTCAAGATCTCAAGAATATCTTGCAAATATGCAAGTGTCTCTTCTTAGGATACAAGTACTTCTGCAGCTAGTGGTGAATGTAGTGACCCCTTGTCCAGAGTGACAATAATAACATCCTCCTTTTTTTCCTTAGGAAATGTCTCTTTGTGACACATCTCTGGTTTTCTCACATCAAAATTATTTTTCAATTTTTGAAATAAATCTGAATATTTATTCACCTTTGCATGCTCCATGTGACCAAACCACCAGTCATTGGCTTCACCTAGAAGATGAAGTGCTGCAATCTGGATAGCCTCTTTTTCAGCCAGAGGATGTAGCCTGAAAAATGCATCTAACTCTTTCCTCCAAGCCTTAGCAGTGCTTGAAGAAGATCCATAAAATGTAGGAAAATATAATCTATTGTGTCTCTTTCTTCTATTACTGCTATAGGATCCTCTTTCTTCTTTGATTTGAAGTATTTTTGGAGAGTTAGATTCTCCCTAAATGCTCTAGATTGTGCCTTGTACTCTTCAAGATACAAACTGAGAGTCTCATGAGTCTCAGGTTCCCTTCTCTCTTCATTTCTATTCCATTCACCTTCTTCAGAGAATGTGGATCTATGAGGGGATCTTTGAGCCTCCTGTCTTCTTTGTTGTTGATAGGAAGTACTAGGACCTTCTTTATCTTGAAACCTTCTTAAGGTTTCTCTCTGCCTTTCTTTCTTCATTTCATTGATCTCCTTGGAGAGATCCTTCATAGTTCTCAATAAATATGCAACAAAACTTAATCCCTCCATTATAGTATATTTCTACAACCATCTTCTTCCATTGATGCAAAACATGAAGTGTCCACAAGTTGAGCCAAAGGTCATGCTCTGATACCACTATAATATTCCCAAAATGGAGAATGCAGTAATACTAAAACACAATATAGGAACAGTAGCAAAGTAAATAATAAATCTAAAGACAACCTCAGAATATACAGAGAAGCTGAGACATTTTATTATGTGGAGATGGATTACAGTTACAATAGTGTACAAAATATGAGGTAATGTAGCCAAAGAGATGGCCTAGAATGACCGTGAAAGCATGCCACAACTAGCACTGCATAATTGGAGAGCTACAAGAAGAAATACTACATTGTACCCTTTGATAATGATGTACATATAGCTGCTGCAAATGGAAACACATATCTATGGAGCTGAGAAGTTCTTATGATGCCAAGATTCAAGATCTGGCCAATGTGATTGAAACCCAAGATAACCTAGAAAGGATTTTCCTGATCTATGAGTTTGGAAAATAACCCTCTTAGGGTTTCACTCTACAGCTGTTGGGTCTGCAGATCTGAGCTAGATATAATCATATGATGGCTGCAATATTACGTACAATTAGATCTGAGCTTTGAGGGTTGATCCCCCCTTCAAATCTCCAAGCTAGAAGCTTGAGATCTTGTCTCTTCTTCCTCCTCCTCAAAATTCAACAACTGAATATGCAACTGCTGAAGAATTTGCACTGTACAAGAGGGAGAGACTCAATGCCTACTAAAATTTGCTGCAATAAACTCCAAGCTGATGAAAATTATGATGGCAAGGTGAGGGGATGATCCCTCACAAGATTCCTAGCTGAAATGCTAAAAACTTCCTTCATCCTTGGATTTGCAATGGTGGACTACACAATCCTTGATGGGAATGTTGTTGATAGGAGGTCCGTAAAGTTTTTCCTAATGCCAGATCTAAAACGAAGCTCTGTGAATTCTTATATTGAAGCCCAAGGTGATAGGAATAATCCTACATCGGTTCTCCAGCTGAAATATTGAAGATAACCTCCTCCTCCCAGGCTGATCTTCAGAATTGCGTAATTCCTAAAGGTATGTGTTTTTCAGGAAGTGAAAATGGTGTGGCACCAATTCTTGATGATGAATGGTAGCTTAGAATAACCTTCCCAAAGTAGGCACACAAGTCCCCTTTGGGTAAGGGTGGGATTCCCACTCGGGAACACCCTATGCTAAACAACACTGCAAACTTAACTAAACAGCATAAGAGTGCATGGAAATTTCACCTGACAAATCCAAATCTAAACAGATCATCAAATCATAAAATGAAGCATGCCTCCAATTTTTCCTTCATCTCCTTTACATACAAAGTGAACCTTCCCAAGCCCTGGCCCACCTCTAAACTGTGTTGTTCATGTGGACATAATCCTTCATGGTTGACTACGTTGTCTCTCCAAGTCCTCCATCATGTCTACATGCAATGTGCACCCTCTCCATCATGTGTGCATTAAATGAACTACTTCCTCCATCACTTCATCATGAATGCTCTATGATCTTAAATTAGATTCTCTCCATGATCTTAGTTGACTGCTTCAAACTCTGTGATCTATCTCACTAATGAGACATGATCTCCACTCCTTTCACATTAGTATCTTCTCCACTACTCTATTATGTAGATTTATGTTTAATTAATCCACATTCACACATAAAAAGTGGATCTTATTCATCTTTGAGGATTAGGGGTCCCTCCACCCTTTTATTTACTTAATTAAATAATGAAATTAAAAACTCTAATATTCCAATTATCTTGTGAAAAAATGGGAATATTACACAAAATATAATGATTTAAGACCATTATTGTGGAGTATTTTTTATAATATGTTCAACTCCATAGTGGTTAGAGTTAGTCAAATTGTTAATGTTAAACACCATGTTGAAGCACACACATGGTGTATGAGGAGAATAAACACACACACACAAGAGACTCGACACAATGAAGGATAAGCGTGAGGCTTTCTTATTTTCCATTATACAAAGATGTACATTTATAGTACAATGGTGTGACTCTTGGTTTCACATTCCAAGGTCACTTGGACTCCATTGTGACTTTTCGCATTCCACACCTACCCATGTAGGATTAGGTGTTCCAACATCCCCCCTTAATCCGAAGGGGTATGTGTGAGTTCAAGAAAAGAGTTGTAATACAAATATGAAAAGTATACATGGCAGCGCTTGGGCTTAATCAACTCTCTGAAATGTTGGAAAAAAGAGGTGGTTTTAGGATGACCACAAACACTAGAACGCAATACTTGTTGCAGTTCCTGGAACTCTTCCAAAATTGGCAAGAAGCTGAAAGCTTCTGCTAGAGGAATTGTCCCTCATAAAAAAGGGAGACCTTCAACCTAAAAGAAGGGAGGTCTACTACCTGTGATGGTTTTAGGATTACCAACAACTCTGGAATGCTTGAAGCATTTCCTGGAACTCAACCAAAGTTGGCAAGAAGCTGAAGGCTGCTAAGCTGAAGGCTTCTGCTAGAGGAAGTGTTCCTCATATATGAAAGGGAGACCTTTGACCTAAAAGAAGGGAGGTCTACTACCTATGATGGTTTTAGGTTGTCCATCAACCAAATATGATGGTTTAAGGTTGACCACCAACAAAAGGCATGCTCATGGGCATCCGTATCTCTGGCTACATCTCTGAATCCAGAATGACGAATTATGGCTCAGGCTCGCTTGAACTGCTGGCTACAACTCTGAACATGGAATGAGAGATTGTGGCTCAGGCTCGCTTGATCTGTCGTCGAAGCTTGTACATGACCACCATTTCCCCCCCTGTCAGGGACAAGGTGAGATGATGGCAAAAACTCAACTGCAAGTTTGCTCAATATCCGTGAACAAGTTCTAACATGTGTCGTAAACATCTTCTTGGCTGCTGATGCCCATTGCCAAGAAGTGATCCATCCAAGATGAATCTTGGTTCTTGCAGGAGGCTTGTGTCTGAAGCATCTGTCTGAAGAATGGGTGTACCGACCACAGTGCTTGCATGGATGAAGATCAAAACAGTGATCTTTCATATGGCCAACTCGATCACAGTGTTGGCATTTTATAATCTGTTGTTGTGGAGTAGGATCTGGAACATCTGCAGGTGAACTGTCATATAGGAATCCGGCACTTTGAAATATGATGGGCTTGGTGTAGTCTGGAATATGAGAGGACACATCCTTTTCATATCCAAGACCAGCTCGGTGCTTGTTATGGACAAGCTCTTCCCAAGTTCTGATGATGGGCTTAGGAAGTGCAGGTTGAACTGCTACATCTGCATGTACATCTACTCTAGTACAAGGCACTGAATGGGAATCATCTGCAACTTTATCTTCTTTCTTCTGATGAGAGTCCTTCTCAATCTTCTGAACAAAAACAGGTTCAAAATGGTGACTCTTTTGCTGAAGTTCGTCTTGTTGGAGTTGAGATTCCAACTGCAAAAACTCAATCTTCTCTTGTGCATCTTGTAAACAAATCTGAATATTACAAATAGCATTCTTGCTCATTTTTATCACATCATCAACATTTGAATGAATGAGGTTTTTCAACAACTCTAATACCTCATTGATTTTAGCCATTTCAAAAACTTAGGCTCAAAATATGAAAATGTGTCGGCTTCAACTGAAAATGCACCCGTTTACAATGTGATTCAACAACAACTACAAATGACTCTAAAGAATTTCCAACTATGGAAATCTCAAAGTACAAAATCTACTCCTCAAATGATGGAGGGCAATCAACAATTTTCCAACTCAAATACACTTCAAGTCTTGAATGAAAATGAAAATCAATGTCAGTTCAATACATATTTCTGCAAAATATGTGCAGTTGAAACACTAGTGCAAAGGGCCTTTAAGGCAGCTGAATTTTCCTTCAAAGAGTTGTTTTCAATGATGGCAAACTTGTCTTCAAATGTAAATTTTTTCAAAAAATCACCCTCTTGTCAATGCCACAAATCATAGAATGTAAATCTGCAATGTATTCAATCCATCTGCTCCTCATATGCCATTTTCCATTTTTCTGCTGTTCATATTCTCTCTTTCCTCTCTCTCTCTGCTGTTTTTTTTTTTTTTTTAATTAATTAAAAATTAATTAAAAAAATGGGAATAATTAAAAATGGAGGGGAAGGGGATTAAATAAAAGGAGGGGGAATTAAAAAAGGATGGGAAATTTATTTGAAATGGGAGAGGGCTTAAAATAAATTTAAAAAAGGGAAGGGAATTAATAATTAAAAATGGGAGTAATTAAAAATGGGTAGGGAAATTTATTAAAAAAGGGTAATGTTAGTAAAAAAGAGATTATTAAAAAAAGGGAATGGGAGTGATTTAAAAAGGGAGGGAAATTTATGGAAGAGAGGTATTATATGAAAGTGGAGTCGAATATTAAAATGAGGGGATTAAACTCTTCTTTTTTTTTTTCTTTTTTTTTTTTTTTAATATAAAATTGAAAAGTCGAATTTTAAAATTAAATGGAAGGGCCGTATGGTAAATGGGGGGAGGCTGTATTAATTATGAGAAGGGTATTATATTTATATGGGAGGGAAATTTATTAAGGAGGAGGGAAGATAATATGGAGGGAAGGTTATATTGAGGGAGGGGAGAGCGTTTGAGGGGGCGTAAGTCAGTTAGGGGAACAACGTTGAAAGGGAGTTAAGGGAATGGCGTTATAAGGAGGGGTCGATTGTAAGGTGAGTATATTCATTGCAAAGCGTTGTGAGAATCGTGGGATGGGGTAATGAGTGGTGTATGGAGATCTGCGAAGTGTTGAAGGGCATAATGCACGGTTGGGTTAATTAATTTTTAAATATAAAAATTGCAGGAGTGTAGGGCGAGTGGAATGGAGTTGGGGTTTAGTGGATAGGGACTTAAATAGTGAGGGGAGCGTGTGGAAGAGTGATTCGAGTGTGAGGATTGAGTAGTAGGGCATAGGGAAGAGGAGAGGGTCGAAAGGCCAAGGGCTGAGTAGGCGGTTGTTGCAGAATTTTATTTTTATTTTTATTTTATTTTTATTTATTTTTTATTTTATTTTAAAATATAACAGCAGAGAGCAGGAAATTATCATTAAAACAATAGAAGAATTTCCAAATATTACAGAGAAAACTCAGAAACTTTTCCAGTAGTCCAGCAGCAGAAAATATGTAGTCCGGAAGCTCAGAAATTTTTACAAAAATCTCAAGACTTTTCAGAATATTATAGCAGCAGAAAATCCAATAGAAACTCAGAATTATTTTGCATTAAAACCAAAAAATTCTTCAAAACCCCACTTTGAACAGTATTCTAGCAGCTCTTCAAAGGAAAAATTAAAGGTAGAAAATGCAGAGAAAAGATCAGAATTTAGAAAACCTTCAGATGCACAAAGCTGCGTTTCTCCAAACCACTACTGCTTTAAAACAAATTCTGAATGCTGCCAATTTCTGAATGCTGCTCCTTCTCCAAAATAAACTTCTGAATGCTACAAAATCACTGAATGCTGCTCTTTCTCAAAGCCAACGCTGCTCTTCTTCAAAACACCTCTGAATGGCGGCAAAAACTCTGCTGCAGAAACTCTCTAAATACTGCAAAAATGTCAAGAATTTTGCAGATATGCACAGGCCATAAACACAAATGGCTCACTCAAATTGGAGCAGGGCCAGCAATCGTCGGCTCTGATACCATGTTAAACACCATGTTGAAGCACACACATGGTGTATGAGGAGAATAAACACACACACACAAGAGACTCAACACAATGAAGGATAAGCGTGAGGCTTTCTTATTTTCCATTATACAAAGATGTACATTTATAGTACAATGGTGTGACTCTTGGTTTCACATTCCAAGGTCACTTGGACTCCATTGTGACTTTTCACATTCCACACCTACCCATGTAGGATTAGGTGTTCCAACAATTAAGAAGTATTTAGTGTGTATCATTTCCCTCAAGTAATGAATAGTTGAATAGAGTTTTCCTATGAGTCAACACATGATTCATATCTATTAAGTTTATTATCTAGCGAATTCCCTTTAGATAAAGTTCCACTATTGTGTGTAGGAAAGATATTATTTAATACTTAATCAAACTCTATCAATTCCATTAATGAGAAATACCTAACACTCCTCAATAATCTGGGCACACATTAAATTAATGCTTTGGCACACACTAACATTTCTTAGCACCTCACAAGTCTTGGAACATCTTTTTACCTAGAACATATCATCATGACATTGATGCCCAAGCACATGTTGGCATGTGCTAGCATAACATAGAACTCTGATAGCATGTGTTGGCATGCATGTAGTCCCTAGCATACCCGGTAACACATTGGTTGCATACATTGACATACATTAGAATTTGGCACACAATGCCACTTGGCATGTATTGGGACTTATTACTATTGTGCAAAGAATGCCCCTTTTGAAAAATATAAAGTCTTGAATTATTAACCCTCTTATGTGTTCATTTCCTTTCATTTTAGCTTGGTTCTTCCTTTTGTTTCCTTTACACTTCTGACACATATTGACATACCCTGGCACCCTGCACATCCTTAGCACCTAGCATGTATTGACATATCTTGGCACTGTTTGGCACATATAATTAGCACACTATGGAACTCCCCAACACACTTTGGAACTTCTTGACATGCCTTGATATTCTCTAGCATGCCTTACCAATTCTTAGCATACCTTGTCACTCCCTCCTTGGCATGACAACTAGCACTCATTAACACTAGTCCCTGGAACACATTCCTCGTATTCATTAACTTCCATGAATTTTGACCTATGATCCCTTAATGTTTTGTCCTAGTACTCCTTAACACTCCTCAACATGAATTAGAACTCTCTAGCACACCTTAGCACTCTTCAACATGCCCTTCCACTTCATAGCATGGATAACACTCCTTGACACATATTGGCACTTGGCACGTGTTGGCGCTTGGAAAATCCTAGCATGTATGGAATACGTTGAGATGCCTTTGTATGATTTGGAATGGTTTAATACTAAATTTATTTGAGATCAATTGTTGGAAAGTATATGAGAAGCAACAAAGGAATACTTGGCACTTAGAATGTACTAAGACATTGCACTTGGCACCTATTGGTGCCTAGTGTTGGTGTGCCTAGCATGCACCTCTTGGAAAAGGTAAATTGATGACTTATTAACCCTTAAATGTGTTCATTTCATTGTAGTTTAACTTTTTTCTCCCTTTTGTTTCCTTGTGAATCCCTGGCATGTAATGTCACACCCTTACACATCTTGGCATGCCTTAGCACACAACACATATTAGCATATTTGACATGCCTTCGAACTATATGGCACATGTTAGCATTCTCTAGCATGCCTTGGAACTCATGCCCTCACAACTAGCCTTACATTTTTTCATGACTTGGGAACCCAATCAAGTCCTTAGCTACTGCAGTTCATGTGACATTGGTCTGCTTCAGCCGTAAAAACTTTATCAATTGCACCTACTACAAGTAGATTCTTCCTTGTTCACCTAAGAACTACTTATACCTCATCTTAGGCCACTCATGTCCAAGCTGAAATTTTCCTACTTAATAACTTACCAAGACAAGGATCACATCTAGCCATGGCCATAAAACAACTACGAAACATAAATTACATAGGAAATATTTCACATATATGTCCAGTTCATATAAACAGTAGAGAATTAACTGAGAGTTTGCAAGAACCACAAGATACACAAGACACACAAAATATAAGTTGCACAAACCAAGTGCCCCAAAAATTATACATAGCAATGTACAATATGCAATTGTCTAAAATATTTTAAAACATGAGCATTCTGCCAAAGTGTGCCACATGTCATATAAAAATAATAGATAAAGGAAAAATAGTGTTATGCCCAACACAAACTCTCCCTTTTTTTAAAAATTATTTGTCGAGCCCCTTATCGTAATCGTAGGATTTCCTCTTTAAAATCCACTTATGAACTTCTTCTAACACACTTCATCCTTGGCACACTTGAATTCATTGACATTCCCTGGTGCACACTCTTATTTTTTCATTTCCATCCATTTTGACCTAGTTCTCCCTTGTAATGCCTCGAAACTCCTTAACACTCCTCAGCATGCATTGAAATTGTCCAACGTGTGTTAGCACACCTTTTCATTCCTTGGAATGCCCTAACCCTTCCTATTTATCATTCCCTCATGATTACCCTTACTTAATTTTCAACCTGGGAAACCAACCAAGTCCTCACTTGACTATAGGAGCTTAAACAAGTTACAATTACTACAACTAGACTATGTTGTTGAATTGTGTATCTTGGGAGGTACTCCACAAGCCTAGTGAGATGGGTTTGTGTGATTTTGGCCACAAAAGGATTTGTGGGAAAATAACCCAAGCAAAGGGGCTTTGGACTCGAGATGGGGTTTAAAATATAAAAGAAAAAAATAAAATATAATGTTTCCTAAGGTGTAAGTAGATAAAGTTCATAAGTTCTAGAACACTATTAAGAGACCTAGCTAGGAAAATCTATTTAAGGTGGCCTTAGTATGAAGGCAAGAACATTAGGTGAGAAGGAGCTCATTTGATCAGGGTGGCCAGGAGAGATGTAGTCCTAAATTAGGTCGAGTTAGAGGGCTGAGTAAGCATCTCTAAAGGGAGGCCATGATCATCCACCAAGAGTAAGATAATCATGTGAGGGTTCAAAAGAATGTCACATACCTTAATGGGTTCGAGATAGGAAGTAGGATGGCATATTTTTGGTTCTCTTATGGCAGATCAAGCTCAAGAGAGGCGACTCATGAGAATTTGGACATGTGATTTTAGTGGTGTTTTTGTGTGAAGGCCGCATCAAATTTTGAAACAGTAGAGAGGGTTGAGACCCTGCCTTGTGGTGGTTACTAGGTTGCAAGGTCTGTGATGAAGGCCAACACAAATGGAGGAGGGTCTTCACTAGAATTTAGGGCCAGAACAAAAGTAGTCGCAGGTGTAATATTGACTGAGGTAATCGTAGTTTGAGGGTCGTAGAGATCTAAATTTCAGGTCAAGATTCAGTCAAAGAAATGACCAGAATCCATGGATCCATATGAGCTATGCCGAGTCTCTTATGGAGGAAATATTTGTCATTTTTTCTATGGGTGGATATGGTTTTTTCTAAAGAAATTAGAATATAATTATAATTCCCTATTTAGGGAGGTTTCCTAGCATGTTCAATCCATAAGATATTCCATTAAGGCTGTGACAAATCTACATAGAAGAAGAGGGGTTGTGACCCTTAGAGAGAGGTTTATCTTTGCAATATATACCTCAAATTTGGAAGATGGTTTTTAGAAGTATGTGCGGAGATAGAAAATCCAAAGGAAGGTGGAACCTGAGTAGAAGATGGAGCAAAATAAATATGCCATATGAGGAATGGATTGACATGAAGAGGAGTTGATTTTGTTGGACTGTCCATATAGTTTTGGACACAGATCTAAAGTAGCCTATAAACAGTTAGTCAGTGGACTATTAATGGATGATTTGTGACTGTACTTTAGTAATATACAAATTTTTAGAAGCATGATAAGATGTGTAGTTCAAATTTGTTCATAGATTTGACAAAAATAAATTGGTACACAAGAATAGTGATTTTTAGAGGAGTCAAATCACTATTAGGTGGCATATTTGAAGAGCCCTAGATGAGGGCAGTGTTGTGGGAACTATATCAGTACAAGAATTTACTATAGTTTGGAAAATTGATGGCAGCCAAAGTACAATTGGAGGGTTGTTAGGTGACTGTCAAAGAAGAGCTCTAAGTCCTGTACTTGTGAAAGAAAACAATATTGGTAGAAGGGTAGGTTTATTAAGCCTAAGGACGTGTAGACTTTGAAGGACTAAAGTAGTAGTCAAGTGGGCTAGCCAAATATCCATATTTCATTGTATTATAGAG
This sequence comes from Pinus albicaulis, assembly GCA_034641835.2. Lineage (NCBI taxonomy): Eukaryota > Viridiplantae > Streptophyta > Pinopsida > Pinales > Pinaceae > Pinus > Pinus albicaulis. The sequence continues at coordinate 528,482,096 of CM076574.1, read as the reverse complement.
GATTGCATTATTAAGAAGAAGGGAAACCTCCATATCCCTAGACTTGTCATATTGGAGTAGCCGTATGGAAAAAGTGGGAATACCAAAGAGTTATTCATAATGAATTTGTGAACAATTGATCGAAAACCTTAATTGTTGCAGACATTAAAGGAAAAAATAGGTAGATAAAGGAAAAAAAAATTGAGCCGATTTTAGTAACATAAAGGAGTTGAGTTCATGTATAGGAAGATTAAGGAGTTGCATAATGGGAGGAAAGAGGACCTAGCAGATGTGTTAAAGACATGTGGATTGAAAGGGCTATGTGTGGCGGCCATCAAAAAGTGGGTCAAGTGTTGTCTTTTTCAAGGTATATTGGTTGTCAAAGGACTAACACCAAGCCATAGTTGTATTCCTTGTATCAGTGTGATTGTAAAGGGCCATCACCCTTGGTACAAGAGCTCTAGCCTATTCTATTATAGTTTGTAATTTAATGAAGAACGGTTTGAAAAAGTTAAAAATTTTAATGTGCACTAGTTAATCCCCTGATGTGTGTATATTTCGTTGTGAAAAGTATATGTGTTATGCCACTTGAGTGTGTTTGCATCAAATATTCTAATACCAAACCCAAATTCTCATGTGTCGTGGAAATTCAACATATTCCTTGTTCACTTAAGAAATAAATGTAACTCATCTTAGACTACTCATCTCCAATCTCAACTGATCCTACTTAACAAGTTACCAAGACAAGGATTGTCACATCCAACTGTGGTCGTAAAACAAATAAGAAACACAGTTTACATCTTGGCATGCCATAACACTTGACATGTCTTAAATGCCTTGGCATTATGTAGCATGTGTTAGCATCCCCTACATTCCTTGACATGATTTTACACTCCCTAACACACCCTAAAACTTCTTGACACACCTTGGTAGTTTAACACACCTTGGCATTGTCCAGCAAATAACCTTGTCACTCCCTCCTTAACATACCTAGAACTCATCGACACTCCCTATTGCACACTCTTATTCATTCATTTCCATGCATTTTTATCTAGTGATTCCTTATGTTACCTGACACTCCCTAACACTCCCTAGTATGCATTGGCACACCCTAACACCTGGCACATCTTGGCATGCCAGCCTAGCACTCTAGCATTCCTTGGTACTACCTAACATACCTTTTCACTGTCTCCTTAGCACACCTAGAGCTCATTGAAACTCCTAGTCACAAACTCTTATTCATTCATTTCCATGATTTTTTACCTAGTGCTCCCTTTTGTTTCCATATCATTCCTTAACACTCCTTGACACGTGTTGGTGCACCCTAGAACCTAGGACATCTTGGAATGTCTCCCTAGCCTCTAGCATGCCTTAAAATTACCTAGCATTCCTTGTCACTCCCTCCTCAACACACCTATAAGTCACTAACACTTCCAATCACAAACTCTTATTTGTTCATTTCCATGCATTTTCACGTAGTGCTCTCTTATGTTTCCCTGGAACTCCTATTTAACACTTCCTTTCATGCGTTGGCACATTTTGGCTACATGCCACCCTCGAAATCTATCATTCCTTAGCATTGGAAAGCATGCCTTGTCACTCCTCCTTATTTAACTTGGAAATTTTTGAAACTCCTTGTCACACACTCTTAGTCATTCATTTCCATGCATTATGACATAGTGCTCCCTTGTGTTTCTCTAACACTTCCTAACACTCCTTGGCACACATTGGCACACCCTAGAACTTGGCACATCTTGGCATGCTTTGATATCACTCTATCATGCATTGGAATTGTCTAGAATACCTTGTCACTCCTTCCTTAGCACACCTATAACTTCATAACACTCCCTATCACACACTCTTATTCATTCATTTCTATGAAATTGAAACTAGTCCTCCATTTTATTTCCATATCACTCCCTAGCATGCGTTGGCGCAAAAACCTAGCACCTAGCACATATTGGTATGCCTAACATGCCTTGGAAATTTCAAGCATGTGTTATCACTTCCTGGGATTCCTTGCATACCTTGGCACTCCCTAGTTGTCATGCCCTCATAGATAACCTTACATTTTTTGCGACTTGGGAACCCAACCAAGTAATTGAAAAAATAGTGTTGTGTCTAGCACAAAGTCTCCCTCTGTCTGAAATTGCTTCGTACATCCCATTATCAAAATCAAACGCTTGCCTCCTTCAAGTCATATTATGAAATTATCCTAACACACTTCGTCCATGGGACACCTGGAATTCAAAAACACTCATTCATTCATTTCGATGCACTTTTTACTAGTTCTCCCTTGTGATGCCCTGACACTCCCAAACACTCCTCGTCATGCATTAACACTCACTGGAATGTGTTAGAACACATTTTAATTAATTGGGATGCCCTAAAACTCCCTAATGTTCATGTCATCATAACTACCCTTATTTGTTTGTATACTTGGGAACCCAACCAGGTCCTACCTCGAATACAACAACTAACCAAGTTTCATTTAATACAACTAGACTATGCCTTGTTCACCTAAGAATGTCTTATTACTAATATTAGGTTACTCATAGCCAATATTAACACATCCCACTTAAAAATTTACCAATTCAAGGTTCACATCCAATCATGGCCATAAAACAACTAAGAAACATAGTTTACATCTTAACGTGCCATAACACCTGGAACGTCTAACAATCCCTTGGCACTACGTGGAACGTGTTAGAATCCCTTGCATTCATTGAAATGATTTGGAACTCCCTAACACACCCCACCATTCCTTGACATGCCCTGGAACTCTAACATGCCTTGGCATTGCCTGGCATATAATGACCTTGTCATTCCCTCCTTAGCACAGTTGGAACTCGCTAACACTCCCTATCACACACTCTATATTCGTTCATTTTCATGCATTTTGAAATAGTTCTCCCTTATGTTTCCATGGAACTTCCTAACACTTCCTGACACACATTGGCACACCCTGGAACTTGGCACATCTTGGCATGTCACCCTAGCACTCTAGCATTCCTTGGCACTACCTAACATACATTGTCACTCCCTCCTTAACACACTTATAATTTGCTAACAATCTCTATCACACACTATTATTCATTCATTTCCATGAATTTGAAACTATTTATTTATTTTTTTTCCCTGTCACTCCATAACACTCCCTAACATGCATTTCCACACCCTATAACTTGGCACATCTTGGAATGTTTCCCTAACCTCTAGCATACATTAGCACTGCCTATAATACCTTATCACTCCCTCCTTAGCACACTTGGAACTCACTAATGTTAGGTCCCTATAATTTGTGAGATTGGCAGAAAAAATGAACAGGGGTAACATCAAACCAATCTTTGGAGTCCTAGGACCTAACCTTCCTGGACTCAGAGAGGGCTCTCTCTATGTTTGTGTGAAAGGTATAACTTTATATGATTTTAGGGTTTTGATTTTAGGCTAGTTATAAGGATTAGGGTTTGTTTGTTTGTTTGCTTGGTTGGGTAGGTTGTCAAGCAGAACAGATAGAGTAAGAGAGGTTTAGACCATTGGGATATGGAGTCTACAAAAGGTATTGAAAAGTTTAACAATAGGTCAAGGGTGTATCACAGGGCAATTCTAACAAAGTCAAATGGATCGAAAAGCTTATGTGAGTGAAGTGAACATCAAATCATGAACATAGTAGGTGCAAAGGGAAGTTAAGAATCCTTTGAAAAATACTACAAGGGCTTTTAAGATCACTATGCATAAGGAAAGAACCAAAGATAGGGCATACCATAAGCTTCTTGGACCAAACCCTACCAAGTGAACATTAAGAAAACAATCTCACAAAACCCTAGACAACAGTAAACTTGTAAAGTCTCTAATGATTTCACCTTCGGGAAAAGAAAACATCTAAGATAACATATAGTAATGATCAAGAATTAGGGAAATCATAAAATTCCTTAATCATACTACAAAGAACTTCAAAGCAACCATTCAATATGGAAAAAAGGGCAAGGCAAACCATAAACCTCCTCAGTCAAACCCTATTTAGAAATACTTTGAAGAAAAGACCTCAAAAACAATGTTTAAGTGATTCCAAAGGGAAGGGATAACCATAAAATACTTTTGCACTGACTCTATTAAATCATTATTGAGATAAACAAGATGAGTGGGATTAGAGAGAAACTAAGAATTCTCTAAACTGACCTAGCAACGGAAAACATCAAAGAAAAAGAAGCAAATAGACTTAATGTGCTTTTGACAACATACCTTAAGATAAAATTTCTATCTTATTGCAAGTGAAAGATGAAACAATATGTAAAACATAAGATGACAGGTATAAAATGAGAAATACATCACCATTATCCATGTTCATGAATCCTAAAAAGTGCTTGTCTCATTGATATTCAGTTCAAAACCTTCACAATGATCCAAAACCAAAAAATCCTCACAACTCAAAGTCTACAAGGTTTTTCTCCACAATCAACCAACATGTACAATGATGCCTCCATGAAATATTTAACTAGAAAGGAGGACCAAAAGAATAACTAGGCTTTGAGAATATCATTAAATACTCATAAATATATTTTTTGACCAAAGAGACCATGCAAGGCCCAAGGCACAAAATATCTAACCTAATAGATGAAAAAATAAATGCTAACATAACTCCTCAACCAACGCTGGAGTGACTTGCCTAAAAAACCCTCAAAATATATTTTTCATTAACTCCAAGTGTTTTTTTTTTACTTTCTGGCAAGGGCACAGCGCCAAGGCCAAGGGCGCAGTGCTAGCACTAGGAAAACTGGTCATCTTGCAGCTGAGTTTTGGAGGCCTTCCCGATGTCCAAATGAGCTCCATGATAACTCACTGGAAATCTTGTCTAGTATAATTTCCAAAAATACCTTTATTTTCCTGATTGGACGTCATTTACATGCTCAAAAATGAAATCTCCCAAGACTGCTCAGGGTGTCGTGCCAGCTCTAAAAATAGGGCAAAAAGGTGTTTGTTTGGGTCTTTTTGGCACTTTTGGAGTACCAGTTATGCACCAAATGAGCTGAAACTTTTTGTGGATGATTTCCTTGGCCTAAGGATTACAAAAATGTCAATTTTTCCTCCAATGGATGCCTCAAGAAAAAGCTAGCGCTGTGCCCTTGGCCCTCCTTTCTGCTGTCTAACTCTCAAGGTTCCAAAATTGTGCAAAAAGGGGTTTTGTTTGTTAGGAACTCATCTAATATGCTTCGTCTTATTTTATCTTCATCTATTCCCCTTGATTTGTCCTTAATCCTTTTGATTTTGTGCCTTCAAACTCTATTTACCTTCTAACTTCTGTTTTTAAGCTTCGAAGATTGATTTTCCTTTACTGTTTGCCTTACTGCTATCTCCACTGCCCTCATCACAGTTCTCATGTCTCTTTGTCCTAATGCCACATTATTTATTGATTTTTAACCCAATTCCATAATTATCACTGATATGTGCTTTAATTTTTTCAGATTCATTTTCATCTTCTTCACTACTTGATTTCTCATTGTTGTCTTCCTCATTGGTATTAGCCTCATTTCCATTGGCCCCACTGTTTTCTTCATTCTTGCTTGATTCTTCATGGCCATCATCTTCACTATTAGATGCACTTGTACCATGAGATGATAGTGAAGGATTTGGAGAGGGTGATGAAGGAGGGCCACTATGAGGTGAGGGTATATGAGTGAGAGGGAAAAATCAATGACAACCCCCTTGCTAATTTTTTAAACTTAGTTTTGGAACACCTTGTGCTTATGACAATTTGAGATGAAAGAGGGAAATGTAAGGTCAATATATTTGCAGTGTAAGGGACAGAGACTGTGAGTGAAATGTAGTGAATGTAGGCATAGACTTAGGTGAATGAACAACTTTCAACAATGTACCCTTCTGGCTATCACTGGTCTTCCTAGCATGTAGATGGAGAAATTTTTTAAACAGTGATGTTTAAGCATTAAAATTAGGGTTTCCTCCTTAGGTCTTCAATTTCCCTTAATTACAAATCACCACAAATGATTGAAGACAGGCTTGATGAGCTATACTTATCCTTTAACATCACTTTGGAGGTCCTTTGAGGAAGTTGAAAATTGTTTTGAATTGACTTGAAGGTTTGTAGGGTGTAGGAGGCGATCTTGGTCAAGCACGAGTGTTGGTCCTGAGCGCGCAGCGCTAAAGGCTTTCTTCATTGGGCCTATCGGGCAAGTTTGGAAAAGGTGCAATGCTCTGACTAGCGTGCAACGTCCACTTCCAGGCATGCAGTGCCTTAAGAAAATACAAAGGAGAAAAAGCCCAATGAAGAGCGTTAAAACTTATTTTCCCTCTTTACTCATATTTTTTACTTTTTCCTTGCAAGCCACTAAAAACACTGCCTTGGCTTTTCTTTTAATCCCTTGAGATTTAACAAGTGCATTTTGATGATTCTGTGATGATTACACATAATAGCAGCTTCAAAATCCTTTTTGGTTTTCATTTTGAAATTAAACTCAACCTTTTTCCTTTTCTCACTAACCTTTTACACTGTTTGCATGCAGGTTACTTAAATGATGAGTTGGACCTTTCCCTTTGTTCCTTGAGGCATGAAAAACTGATCTTGACACCTTTGTGACGATTGCACAGTGACATCTGCTTCACCTTAAAAATAATTCCTTTGCTTGCAGCATGGAGTTGAACTTATCTCTTTACCTTCCCTATGCCATTTCTGCAATTGATTATTGTGTTGGCACTCTGCTGGACTATCAAGTGAAAAACCCTAATTCTTTACAAGAACAAATGTTTCCTATATTCCTTTCTACAAGATGTTTTTTTTCAGAAGCAGACCTCCTACCTCACCAAATTTCTCCTGATAGACCTTTAAAAACTCCTGCAAAAGTATCAAGCTCTCAACATTTACCTCTTGTAGAGTTTGAGTTGATAGGGTAGTGCTTCTTTGGAAACTTTTAGGTCTTCCTTGAATAACCATGTCTCAACATTTCAATACCTATGAACCAGATTCTAACAAAGAAAAAAAAATTCTGAAACATCAATGATGACCTTGGACCATATGAAACCCTAATTGACCTGGTGGGAGTGGTTCTTTGACTTGACCTTGACTGAAAATTGGCTTTGGAGGCTTCAAGTGAAAAAAAAAGTATTGACAAAGTGGTATATTGAAGATCCAAAATCCAATGTAATTGATTTATCTAAAGAGCCTACAGAGATATTTTTGAGATCATCAATGCTTGAGGAACCTGGTGAACATGGGAAGGAATAGGCTTATAGGTAACCCTAGATGTAAAGTGGAGTTATGGGCAAGGGAAAAAGAGAGTGATGAGGTCATAGGTAGGAAAAAGGATGGAGATGGGTGTCACAAGCCCATGAGGATATTTTAAGGAGTGGCAGGGTGACCATGAAATGGCAAGGTTGATAGAATAGTGAAAATTTTCCTATAAGGATAATGAAGGCAGTGAGATTTCTAAAACTCACAATATTTAGGGAATTTTGTTTTTAGAAATCTAGAACCAATCTATAGTCACATTCAGATAGTAAAAATTACTAATGACTAACAGTGGCTCCACTTGGGGAGGGCAGCTCCTTTTCAGGAGGTGTCCAAGACCTCAGAGTTCAGATCTCTGAGTTTTGAAGATCAGTGCCTTACTTGCACTTTGTAGATCTCTCTTCCTTCATTTGCTAATGTTCTCTTGAAGCTATGATCTAAAAAATCTGAAAGGATGTGATTGCTTCAACATTAGTCCTACCTACCCATCACACTTTGCCTAACATTTTTATTCTTTTGGGTGCACTTGGATAGGAAAACCCTTGACATTATTTTCTTTTGAAAGCATAAAAACTATCTACTAGTACCCTTATCACTCCCAAGAGTTTAGACTAGGATAATGAACTCTCTTATTCTCTACCTAGTCTACTTATCTGTCAAGGTTAAGTTGTTTGAAAAATTTTCATTCTCTAACCTACTGACATGAAATTCAAAATATGACCAAACCAGGATTAAGAAATCTGATTTTCCATGGGCTGTGGCATTTGGACAAGCTACACATAGACATTATTTTTGTACAATAAAAAACTAGAAAACATGAGGGTTGTGATTCAGAATTGGTTATGCATCCATTTCATTTTCCTTTGGTTCAGATTTATGCTATGGGAACCAACAATTTATTCATAATCTAACCTATTGACAAGTCAAGCTTAAATGGTTTGATAAGTCTTCTTTTACTAACTTATCAGCAGAAATTTAAAACATGTTCAGTCATGATTAGTATAGATGATTGAACAAGACTCTCTTTTCTTCAACAATAGTGGCATTTAGGCTTGCACACATTCAGATATAATATTTTTTGGTATGGGGTTGTACCTATTCTTTTTTTTCCTGCCCTCTTTTTCTTCCTTTCTTTGCTTTTGTTTTTATTTTTCTTCCCTTTTGTCAAAACAATTTGAAACTAAAGCTAGAAATATGCTCATAGTTCTGAGCTTATTTGCATACCTATCTATCCTAATCTAACTTACATGTGATATATATTCATTTCTTGAATCTCTTTTCCAATATAACCAATCAAGTAGATGATTCCATGAGTGATCTTTGTTCAGCTCTTTGAGTGTACTAAAAAAGTCAAACGGCCACTCCCACCTTACTTGTGTTTGAACATTAGTGCCTAAAATTTTCTTTAAACCTTGCATCAAACTGCTCCTGACATATTTTACTCCCTCTTAAAATATCTCTAAGAAAACAACAAAAGGATCTTGAAATAATACCTGGCTCTGAGGGTTTGAAAAATAAGCTTCATCCAGGACTACTCTTTCCTCCACTTGGCTAAGCTTGGGATTCTTTTGGGAAATAAACTCTTCCTCTTCCTCATGATCATCTATACTGGAAGCCTCATCATATATTGCAATGTTTTCCTCTAGAAAACCTAATATGTTCTGTTTCAGTGGGCTGAATTTTGTCTAACATACCTTATTAGGAGCATCCTTTGGAAATAGGTCTTCCTGAGAAGTTAGTGCAAAAACTCTCCTCTGATTATCAATTTTCAAGCCTTCATCTGCAATTTGAAATTCAATGGAACTTGGTGGCTGCAAATTTGGAGCTAAGGAGAATTATATGTCGCAAATGACTTCCTCATCTATTTCAGGAAAAGGTTTCTCATTAACAACTTGTTAAAAAGTTCATTATCCTCGCCAAACTCAACATCAAAACTGAAAGACTGCTGATTTCCAATCATATGAAAGTTATTTATGATGGACTGTAATGAAGTAGAACAAAAAGGCAGAGATGCTTCACTTACTTCCAAATTTTCGAGACTTTTCTCATCACTGTCATAGCTTATATGTATTGGCTGATTACTATTTTCAAGTTGATGAAACTGAACTTCCTCCCACAGACCAATAGTTGATTTCTCTGCAAGATTAGCTTCTGTTTGGAGAACATAACCATCATCGTACTGATCAAACTTTGAAAAATCATCAATATAAGTAATGTCACCAATCATACATACTGGATTTTCAAATTGTTTTTCTTTGAATTGATCTACAAATCCATTTTCTAATCTGTGGTAGTTGGGATTAGCAGGAAAAAAAATAGAAATTTTGTGTTCACATGAAGGTTTAGAGACTGGTTGTATGTTTAGAATCTGATTTATTTCCTCTTCAGTTAAAAGAGGAGGCATTTTTCTCTTTCTTTGGATAGAACTACAACAATTCTCTTTCTGTTGTGAAGGCTGATTTTGAGGCTGAATATCTTCTTGAGCCTCACCTAGAAGAGATGGTGAATCATCACTTGTACCTTCAAAGAGATCTTGTGGATCCTCCCTTATTTCCTGAATGATTTCTTCCTCAATCAAATCCTTTTGGTTGTTATGACAATTAACTTGAGTAGGAAATGTATTAATTTCTTCTAATAGATCCTCAGGATGCCAATTTCCCAAATCTTCATCAATGTTTACAAGGTATTGCATGAGATATTCAGATTGATCACAACAATTTTCATCTAATGATAAAGATGAACAATTTTCTTTATAATTCTCATAGAATACTTTGTGGAAATCCTTTAAAGAAAACAAACTACTAGGGTCTAGGCCTTCATACCATTCCATTACCTTACCTTCTAATGTCCCCATGAACATTTTCATGAGGTAGTCCTCATGCCATTCAAATTTTAACCTCCATATATGTATATGAAATTTGATGAGATGTAGTAAGGGGTCATCAAATTTTTCATCTTGAAACATAGGCAGGATTGAAACCCAATTTATCTGAGGAATTTTGTGTGGGAATCCAGGGATGTGATCTCTGTTCGTCGGATCATATTTCCATTGTATCCTTGGATCCATATTTGTCAATAAAAAAGGTTCAATACATATTATAAACCAGTCTAGAGTCCTCTACCAGTGGAGTCTTTAGGTCTATTGAGAGTTGTGGAGTTTCCAGGTGGAAGATTTCAACTTTGTTATCCACCATCAGCAATATTAGGACTGATTAATTCATTCCTAGGGGAGTCTGTGAGAACTAGTGGGGTCAACAAGGCTACTAAAGACCAGTGGAGTCACCAGGTGGATGATGTTTTCTGTTTTAAGGATGTATTTTTTGTCCACCATCAACGACTAAAAACCAATCTAAGGATGTTTTTGGGTTTTCTGAGTTCCTAGGGATGTCTAGGATGTTATTAACTCAGCGTCCCACCGCGATCGCCATTATGTTAGGTCCTCGTAATTTGTTAGATTCGCAGAATAAATGAACAGGGGTAACATCAAACCAATCTTTGGAGTCCTAGGACCTAGCCTTCCTAGACTCAAAGAGGGCTCTCTCTATGTTTGTGTGAAAGGTATAAATTTATATGATTTTAGGGTTTTGATTTTAGGCTAGTTAAAAGGATTAGGGTTTGTTTGTTTGTTTGTTTGGTTGGGTAGGTTGTCAAAAAAAACATATAGAGTAAGAGAGGTTTATACCATTGGGCTATGGAGTCTACAAAAGGTCTTGAAAAGTTTAACAATAGGTCAAGGGTGTATCACAGGGCAAGTCTAACAAAGTCAAATGGATCTAAAAGCTTATGTGAGTAAAGTGAACATAAAATTGTGAGCATAGTAGGTGCAAAGGGTAGTTAAGAATCCTTTGAAAAATACTACAAAAAGAAGGGCCTTTAATATCACTATGCATAAGGAATGAACCAAAGACAGGGCATACCATAAGCTTCTTGGACCAAACCCTAGAAAGTGAACATTAAGACAACAATCCGACAAAACCCTAGAGATCAATAAACTTGTAAGGTCTCTAATGATTTCACCTTTAGGCAAAGAAAACATCTAAGATAACATATAGTAATGATCAATAAGCAGGGAACTCCTAAAATTCCTTAATCATACTACAAATAACTTCAAAGAAACCATTCAAGATGGACAAAAAGGCAGGGAAAACCATAAACCTCCTCAGTCAAACCCTATTTAGAAATACTTTGAATAAAAGACCTCAAAAACAATGTTTAAGTGATTCCAAAGGGTAGGGATAACCATAAAATACTTTGGAACTGACTCTATTAAATCATTCTTGAGATAGACGAGCTGAGTGGGGTTAGAGAGCAACTAAGAATTCTCTAAACTAACCTAGAAGAGGAAAACATGAAAGCAAAAGAAGCAGACAAACTTAATGTGCTTTTGACAACACACCTTAAGCTAAAATTTCTATCTTATTGAAAGAGAAAGATGAAACAATATGTAGAACATAAGATGAAAGGTACAAAATGAGAAATACATCACCATTAGCCATGTTCATGAATCCTGCAAAGTGCTTGTCTCATTGATATTCAGTTCAAAACCTTCACAATGCTCCAAAACAAAAAACTCCTCACAACTCAAAGTATATGAGGTTTTTCTCCACAATAAACCAACATGTACAGTGAGGCCTCCGTGCAGTATTTAACTAGCAAGGAGGACCAAAACCCTAAATAGGGTATGAAAATATCATTAACTACTCATAAATATCATTTTTGGCTGAAGAGACCATGCAAGGCCCAAGCCACAAAATATATAACCTTATAAATGCAAAAATAAATGCTAACATAACTCCTCAACCAATTCTGGAGTGATTTGCCTCAAAAAACCTCAAAATACATTTTTCATTAACTCCAACTATTTTTTTTTTTACTTTCTGGCAAGGGCGCAGCGCCAACACTAGGAAAATATGTCGTATTGCAGCTGAGTTTTGGAGGCCTTCCCGGTGTCCAAATGAGCTCCATGATAGCTCATTGGAAAGCTTGTCTAGTGTAATTTATAAAAGTTCCTTTAGATTTCTTATTGGAATTTATTTACCTGCTCAAAAACTCAATCTACCAAGATTGATCAGCACGCAATGCCAACTCTGAAAATAGGGCAGAAAGGTGATTTTTTGGGTGTTTTTGGCACTTTTGTAGTACCATTTCTGCTCCAAATGAGCTGAAATGTTTTGTGGATGATTTCCTTGGCCTAAGGATTCCAAAAATTTCAATTTTTCCTCCAATGGATGCCTCAAGAAAAAGCGCAGCGCCAGTGGCACTACGTCGTTGGCCCTCCTTTCTGCTGTCTAACTCTCAAGGTTCCAAAATTGTGCAAAAAGGGATTTTGTTTGTTAGGAACTCATCTAATATGATTTTTATTCTTTTATGTTCATCTATGCCCTTTGATTTTTCCTTAATCCTTTTTAGTTTTTTTCTTCAAACTTTATTTACATTCTAACTTCTATTTTTAAGCTGCTAAGCTTGATTTTCCTTTAGTGTTTGCCTTACTACTATATGCACTGCCCTCATCACTGTTCTCATGTCTCTTTGACCTACTGCCACGTTCTTTACTACTTTTTAGCCCAATTCCATCATTATCACTGATATGTGGTTTACTATTTTTAGGTTCATTTGCATCTTCTTCACTACTTGATTTCTCATTGTTGCCTTCCTCATTGGTATTAGTCTCATTTCCATTGGCCCCATTTTTTTCTTCCTTCCTTCTTGATTCTTCATGGCCATCATATTCACTGTTAGAGGCACTTGTACCATGAAATGATAGTGAAGTATTTGGAGAGGGCGATGAAGGAGGGAAAATATGAGGTGAGGGTATGTGAGTGAGAGGAAAAATTCAATGAAAACCCTCTACTGATTGTTTAAACTTAGTTTTGAAACACCTTGTGCTGATGAAAATTTGAGATGAAAGAGGGAGATGTAAGGTCATTCTATTTGCAATGGAAGGGACAAAGCTTATGAGTTAAATGGAGTGAATATAGGCATAATCTTAGGTGAATGAACAACTTTCAACAATGTACCCTTCTGGCTATCACTGGTCTTCTTAGCATGCAGATGGAGAAATGTTTTAAACAGTGATGTTTAAGCATGAACATTAGGGTTTCCTCCTTAGGTCTTCAATTTCCCTTAATTACAAATCACCACAAATGCTTGAAGAAGGGCTTAATGAGTTGTAATTACCCTTTAAAATTTATTTGGAGGTCCTTCGAGGAAACTGGAAAGTGTTTTGAGTTGATTTGAATGTTTGCAGGGTGTAGGAGGCCCTCCTTGCCAAGCGCATAGCGCCGGACCTGAGCGCGTTGCACCAAAGGTTTTCTTCACCGGGCTTGTCGTGCAAGTCGGGAAAAGGCGCAACACTCTGCCAAGTGTGCAACGCCCACTTACAGGTGCACAACACCTTAAGAAAAAACATGGGAGAAAAAGCCAGGGGCACAGCGCCAGGCAAAATTTTTCAAGTTTGCCTTGAAAACTCAAATTTTCATATCTCCTTGAAAACTCTAATTCTTTGCAAGTGACAATGAATGTCTTGAAGTTTTAGATGGGCTTGATGGGTATATAGAAGTTTAATTTAATCTTTTAAACCCACTTCATACTATGTTAAACCTTCTTTGCCCTCTTTATTGATATTTTTTACTTTTTCCTTGCAGGCAACTGAAAACACTGTCTTGGCTTTGCTTTTACTCCCTTGAGATTTGGAAAGTGCATTTTGACGATTCTATGATGATTACACATAATAGCAGCTTCAAAATACTTTTTTGGTTTTCATTGTGAAATTAAACTCAAACTTTCACCTTTTCTCACTAACCTTTTACATTGTTTGCATGCAGGTTATCGAAATGATGAGTAGGACCTTTCCCTTTTTTCCTTGAGGCATGAAAAACTGATCTTGACCCCTTTGTGATGATTGCACAGTGACATCCGCTTGACCTTAAAAATCATTCTTTTGCTTGTAGCATGGAGTTGAACTTATCTCTTTACCTTCCCTATGCCATTTCTGCAATTGATTACTGTGTTGGCACTGTGCTGGACTATCAAATGCAAAACCCTAATTCTTTACAAGAACAGATGTTTCCTGTCTTCCTTGCTGCAAGATGTTTTTATTCAGAAGAAAACCTCCTACCTCACCAAATTTCTACTTATAGACCTTTAAGCACTCCTACAAAAGTATCAAGCTCCCAAAATTTACCTCTTGCAGACTTTGAGTTGATAGGGTAGTGCTTCTTTGGAAACTTTCAGGTCTTCCTTGAATAACCATGTCTCAAAATTTCAATACCTTTGAACCAGATTCTAACAAAGAAAAACAATGTTTGAAACATCAATGATGACATTGGACCGTATGAAACCCTAATTGACATAGTGGGAGTGGTTCTTTGACCTGACCTTGACTAAAAATTGGCTTTGGAGGCTTCAAGTGAAAAATAGAGTATTGAAAAAGTGGTGTATTGAAGATCCAAAATCCAATGTACTTGATTTATCTAAATAGCCTACAGAGATAGTTTTGAGATCATCAATGCTTGAGGAACCTGGTGAACATGGGAAGGAATAGGCTTATAGGTAACCCTAGATGTAAAGTGGAGTTATGGGCAAGGGAAAAAAAGAGTGATGAGGTCATAGGTAGGGAAAAAAGATGGAGATGGGTGGCACAAGCCCATGAGGAGATTTTAAGGAGTGGCAGGGTGACCATGAAATGGAAACGTTGATAGAATAATGAAAATTTTCCTATAAGGATATTGTAGGAAATGAGATTTCTAAAAATCAAAATATTCAAGGAATTTTGTTTTTATAAATTTAGAACAAATCTACAGTCATCTTCAGATAGTAAAAATTACTGATGAATAAAAACTAACACTTCCTATCACAATCTCTTAAATATTCATTTACATGCATTATTTTCACCTAGTGCTCCCTTGTGTGTCCCTAGGACTCCCTAACACTGCCTAGCATGTGTTAGCACACCCTGACACCTGGAACATCTTGGCCACATGCCACTCTCATTAGGGGAATTTTGAGGTCTAAAATGGGCCTCCTAAGGAAATTATAAAATAATAGTGGAAATAATAAGGTATGATTTGATGACATCATCAAATTTTAGAGGGAAAAAAGAAAAAAACTACTTTTTCAACTCATATTTTCAAATTATCTCCCAAAGTTTTTACTCAAATTTTGAGTGAGAGTACTTGTTGGATGCA
Source organism: Pinus albicaulis (assembly GCA_034641835.2). NCBI lineage: Eukaryota > Viridiplantae > Streptophyta > Pinopsida > Pinales > Pinaceae > Pinus > Pinus albicaulis. The sequence goes on along the minus strand of CM076574.1, from coordinate 528,466,691 downwards.
AAATTTAATTCCTCATCCAAGGAGTACCCATGTTTCATACTTTCGATGGACCCTGCTACATGAAAAATGATAAATACAGGAAAAATGTGATTGCAATCATGTTTTTTCATGAATTTCTCATTTTTCACAGAGCAAGGTCCATCAAAAGTATGCAACATGGGTACTCCTTGGATGAGGAATTAAATTTTGAATCCAACGAGTACTCGTGCTCGAAATTTGAGTAAAACAATTGGGAGATAGGTTGAAAATACGAGTTGAAAAAGTAGTTTTATTATTTTATTATTTTTAAATATTTTTACCCTTTTACTTAAAAAATAGTGAATCATCCCCCATGGTTGACCTCATCATCTTGAATCCTATTGGTTCTTATAAGGTTTATTTTGGTTGTACATTTTTCTTAGGAGGCGCATTTTAGACCTCAAAATTCCCCTAATGGGCACACTAGCATGGCTTAACACTTCCTAGCATACCATGTCACTTGCCCAATAGCATACCTGGAACTCACTAACACTCCTTGTCACACACTCTTATTCATTCATTTCCATGCATTTTTACATAGTGCTCCCTTGGGTTTCCCTAGAACTCACTAACACTCAACAAACATTGAAACTTGGCACATCTTGGTATGCTTCCTTAGCACTACAGCATGCCTTCGAAATATCTAGCATATCTTGTCAGTCCCTCCTTATCAAACTTGGAACTCCATAGCATGCCCTATAACTCCATGGAACATATTTCTCTTGGCACTTAGTGGCACTTGAAAATTCCTAGCATGTGTTTGGATTCCCTAGAATTCCTTGGCATGGTTTATGATCAAATTTATTTGAGATCAATTATTCACAATTAAGAAAGGAAGTAATAGAGGATGATTTGGCACTTAATACATGCTAAAACTTGACCCTTGGCATGTATTGACACTAGTGTTTGTATGCTTAGCATTCCCCTCTTGAAAAGGTCTTGAATTATTAACCCTCACATGTGTTCATTTATTTTAATTTTAAATTGGTGTTCCCCTTTGTTGCCTGACACTCCTTGACATGCGTTGCATACACTAACACCTAGCACATCTCTTCATGCCTTAACACATGGAATATCTTGCCATGCCTGAAATGCATTGACATACCTTTGCACTATCTGGCACATATTACCACACCCTGGCACTTTTTGAAATTCCATAGAATTCTCTTGCATGCCTTGTCACTCACCCCTTTCCATGCCTAACACTCACTGACACCCCCAAAAAATCCTCTTATTCATTAATTTCCATTTATTTGCACTCGATGATTTATGTTTGATGGGGTGCATGTCTAGAAAGAGTTCCTATAAGAGAATAAAAATGATCGCACCATTACTGACATAAGTAATTGCGAGATTCTACTTGAATGGCATTAGGAAACTACAGAAGAGATTTTCAAAATGAAATTTTTAGGGTTTTTTGTTATGGTGTGGGAATGGTAAGAATTGAGTGGTCAATATGGCATGTGAATGCTTAGAATACAATCTCACTCCCTCCTTGGCATGACAACTATCACTCATTGTCCCTCCCTGACACACCCTCATATTAATTCACTTTCAGGTTTTTTGACCTAGTGCTCCCTTGTGTTGTCCTCATACTCCCTAAAACTCCTCGACATGCATTAGCACTCTCTACTTAGCACTTTTTGGCATGCCCTTCCACTTCATAGCATGCATAACACTCCCTCACACACATTGGCACTTGGCACATGTTAGTGCTTGGAAAGTCTTAGCATGTCTGACATGCATTGAGATGACTTGGTATGATTTGGCATGGTTTAATATTAAACTTATTTGAGATCAATTATTGGAAAGTATATGAGAAGAAATAGATGAATATTTGGCAGGTAGAATTCACTAACACTTGGCACCCATTCGCACCTAGTGTTGGTGTGCCTAGCATGTCCCCTGTTGGCACTGGAATAAACACTTAGACTGTAAAAAGCGCCTGACCAAACGCTTCCTAAAATATAAGGAAATTTAATGATTTGATTTATGATATTGGTAGGTGGTTTAAACTATCATTCATTGAAAACAGATTTCACTCAAATCCACAGTTATACTAATGAGGGTATTGGAGTCTGATGTGGTAGCAAAGAGTGAGTTTGTAGTCTATGAGGAGAAGGAAATGTAAGATGAGAGAAGAAAAAATAGGTCTTCGAAGCAAAAATCTATTGTATTTAGTAGAAATTAACGCAAATATCAATTTAGCAATATTTCACCAAGAGAAATCTATTTCTAGTCTTACAATATTCTTATTGAAATATTATGAAAGATAACTGTCACGAGTGATGCTCTTTCCACTGCTATCATGTATATTTTACCAAGAAGGATCACTATGTAAGACTAACAAAAATTGATAAAAGACATGTACATACTAAGAGACCGATAAAAACACATAACATCATGAGAGATTTGAAATTTGGAAATGAATAAAATAAGAAATGATAACACAAGTAAAATTGAAAATACACACACCATATTGGTAATAAGTCCTCAAGAGTATCTTTCTATTTCATTCACTAAACGAGTACTAATCATATGAGATAAGATTATAAAACCACCAACCCTTACTTCATAGCATTTTTTCACATATATACAAAAATATAAAACTTTCATCCCCACAAAAGGAGTAAATCTATTCCTAAAAGTTATTACCATCTCGTGCAAGAGATGACGCTTATCCAAAATATTTAATACAAAGTGATATGACATAATCAAAATAAACAGCATCAAGGCTAACAATTTGAAGTGGTTGTATGATGTGGCAGTATATAGGAAGACTCCTCCTTTGTTCTGGTGCAACCAACTCCACAAAAAGTGTAAAAAACATTCAAAGTGACATGTGGTTGTACCTTGAATGCTGCCTGGCGCCTCATAGAAATGTGCTCGTGCTAAGAGTAATGGTAGAAATTTGTTTCAGAGAAAATATGTTGTTGTTATTTTCCTTTGGTTTCTTTTTTGTCGTGATAGGGATGAAAGTGGATTAAAATAGATAGAGTTTCATTTTATTAGCAAGAGAGATTATTAGATGAGTGTGAGGACAAAAACCCTTTATACATATATCGCAATCGCAGCTTGGGGTCAGAATGTTTAGACATAAGATACAAGCGGGAAGGAATGCGATTTGCGATGGGGGTGATGACATGGCAAGGAGGTGGGGGTGCTCGCAAATTGAAAATCGGGAGTTTTTTTATGAGAAATGGGAGGTAAGTGTTAGGACTTGTGAAGGGCGATGTGTGATGAGCAGAGGATGATGTGGCGGGCAAGGTGCGGCCCAGACGATACTGCAAATCGCGAATCGGGATTTTTGTTATGAGGAATGGGAGTTAAAGGTTAAGATTCGTGAAGTGCGATGTGCAATGAGAATGGAAGGTGGGGCCCATTTACATCGTAATCTAGGAATCATGAGTTTTTTAGGAGACGAAAATTGAAACTTGAATGGAAGTTAAAACTACGATAAGCCGATTGCGATGAAAGGGTAAGGGGTCCACAATGTTATTAAGTGCGGTAAGTTGTATTATATGATATAAGATATTACCAAGGTTTTCTCTAGTGCAGGTAGAGATGTAGTAAAATAAATATATGGTAAGTTTAAAAGGAAATATGATATGGTTGTTAGTGGGTGGGCGGAGCTGCCTTTTAACTATAAAAAATGGATTTTAATAGTTAAAAAGGGGTTTTGAAAGAAGTGAAACAATGGACTTTGGGTTTTTAGAAAAATGAAAGGTAAAAGAGGGAAAATGATATCAATGAAGGTAGAAATGAAATTTTCTCACCACTACACTTTGACAGCGACACTTTCATCTTACAACTAAACTAAAAAGGCAGATTGATTCCTTGGAGAATGATGACCAGACTTTGAAAATATTTGAAAAATTACAGTGCTAACAGTGGATCCTATTGGGGATGAAATCCTCCTTGTGAGGCTTCAAGGACTATAGAATCAGTGCCTTAAAAACTCTTTAAACTCATAAGACTTCTTGGAAATTATGACTAGGACTGACCATTAGCTGATTGTACTCGAGACTGACCATATATAGAGACACAAGTACCATTGGACATGGAGTTTTATTGAAACATCACACTAGATATTTACAATGGAATGACTCAACTAACTTATGAAACAAAGAATTTTTTAAGAAAATGTCCAGTGACTAGGCCTCCAGTCAGCTGATCATCATCCAGATGTTTGAGCAAAAAAGTATTGTTTTCCAAAACTTCAGCAATTCTAAATGGTCCAAACCACAAATTTTCAAACTTACCATTCTTTCCATGGTCTTCTCTCCTGGCATCCCAACGTAACCCCAAATAATTCTCCTAAAACAACTGTTGATTTTCTCTTTTGTCAAAAATAGATTTGACTTCAGTCTGATACTTCTCTGTTTTATTCATCACTGATTCTCTGATTTGGTGTCCCATCTGTTATCACTCAGGTTTTCCTAGAAGTTGTGTAAGAGGAAATTATACCCGAGGTAACCACAAACCAACCTTTTAGATGCAGAATCTAGCCAATCTGCATCCAGAGAGGGCTCTCTCTTTATGATTTATCTTTGTTCTTGGAAGGTTTTAGGCTAGTTATAGATTCAAAGTTTGTTTTGGGAAAATGGTGGAATCCACAAACTAAGGGCAAGGTTGAGAGCTTTCAGTCCATTGGGCTATGGAATCAAAGGATGGCTTTACTGGATTTCTATTCTAAGCAAAATATGGTATTACAGGGCAAGATAGCTAGACAAAGAACAATCCTTAAAATTTAAAGTGGATGGGATGATC